>CAODLS010724516.1:0-16350 GCA_948243855.1 Flueggea neowawraea
AAATCTAATCACATGGGTTTATTGGGCTATGTCATTCACCATGCATATTGAATCATCATTCAACACAATCATAATCCAATTATGAAAATATTTAATAAAAATTATATGGATTAAGCATTGAGCGTGTTTAAGCAGTTTTCACAAGTCGGTTGCGAGGGGGTTTATAATTCGCATTGCTCATGAAACGAGGTGCTAATTTTAAAACTCCAATATGTATTAATCTCATTAATAGCTTAATCTCGTAATCATATTATGATTCATCTCATTTATAATCACATTATAAAAATTGCATATATAAAACCTAATCGGGTTTCTAGGTGATTCTTAACATCCTATGTAAGTTCAACATTCATTCGGCCTTTGACATATAAAACCAGTTTTATCTTGCTACATTAAAACCTAAACAAGAGTGATTAATATAGCAACAATATTATAACAAGGTCGAATATATCATACATGTCAATTATATCACATATAAAAGAATTATATATGTTGATGGTGCAAGTGGCTCTGATACCACTGTTGGAATTCGCGGCTCTATTATGACATTCATAAGCAATCATGGCAGCAGAAATGACAAACATTTTATGCCTTGAATTCCCCCAAGACCCATGCACATAAACATATATATTTAAGGTTAGAAGATCTACCTTTCACCAAGGCTTGATTGTTCGGTTGTATAAAACGATGGTGTAGCTTTTAGCACCAAGAACCTGAATCACCTTGTGCAATGACATTGCCTTTGCGTGAACGTGGATAAAGGTATCCAAACGAACAGACTTACCTTGGATTGGTGGAGTGTACTAGTACCTTTTAGAATTGCTATTCTAAACCTCACAAAATAATTTTCTATCTTTGAATGTGACACTCTCAAATTCGGCAATGCCTTGGAAGAATGGCAAGGTATGCAACCCTATTTATAGGCATATGAGAAGAACTAAATAGCCATACATTGAGGACAAATTTTTGCCTCTCCTTGCCTTAGTAGGATTCGGCCTCTTCCTTTAAAGGAAGAAGTGTGCCGAATTCTACTCCTAGCCATACTAAGATTTTCATTCTTTGTCCGACAAGAATACATATTTCCTAATTATTTTATCACACACTAATTAGGATTTTATTTTCCTTGTCATACAATAATAAAAATCCTAGTTAATTATGGACTCCAAATTAATTAATACATGTGCAAAATACTCCTTGCCACACACGGATTGTGATCCCTAAAATTTAGGAGAGAATACCGAATTTTCTCCCTCTATTTTAGTCTTGATGTGCCGATTTTTCTCCCTCCAATTTAGGTTAGGAAAGGCCGAAATTCATCATGGGTTTTATTAATATTATTAGGCTTTTAATTATATGATACATTACCACAAAATAAATCATACACACATGGGCCAAATTATGTCATACATAACTAAATAATTATACCCATGATAATCGGTGATTCATATTAAAAGTCCATTACATTAATGGACTATGTATTAAATCTTATTTAATACATAAATTATAAAACCCTGAATTATTATTAATTAATGAAATTAACCATCTTAATAATTCAATTACCACAAAGAGAGAACCTTTTCTAATCAATCCAATTTGTTCTTGTGTGTGACCCAATAGTCCCACTCGTAATTGACAATGGAAATTGTCCCAAACCTTTGGGCGCAAAGTCCATAAGCGGTGTCTAGTAATACATTATGGCAACCCAAAATCGAGTGGTTGTCGGTGATCCACGTTAACCTTTCATAGTCTAATATTTAGTCCTTTTGTCGCCCGATATCTCATCTAAGCATAAGGTATGGTCACATGACAACCTTATAATGCTTAGTATGTTTCTTGATCTTGAGTAGATTGATATAACAAATGACATTGATAAACTCCTTTATCAATTCATTCAAGTATGCATACATTCCATCAATCCTACTCATCAAGTGGCCAAGAGATATCACTCTTCATAAGAGAAACAAATCCATCACTCTCACTATCAATCCTGTACATGATTCATGACATATCCAATCATAGCCTTTATTGTTACCATGTTACGGATAACATTTGACTAAGTCAAAACATGCGATTCCTCATGTAGGAGTCGATAGTGAGTTTCAGTCAGAGCACTGAAGCATCACCACTGCATGAAACTTACTTTGTGACAACGATCCATGAAGTGATTTCTTAGCGGGCCAGTCCAATACATGTTCTCCAACATGCATCTATGTTCTAAGTTGATATCTCATGTCCATAATCTGTAAAACGTGATTATCCACTTAGCAACATACTAATCTTAATCCATCATCATTCCCATGATAATGATCGATTAGGACATTTAGAATAGTATTTCTTTTATCCTTATGGTTTTACTATCAAGTCACGTACTTGATGGCATAAGGAAGAATAAACCATTCATGGAGTTTTATCTTCATAAAACAGATAATATTTCATATAAATAAAATGCCTCCTTTTATTAAATAAACCAAATGACCATGTTTATATGATTGGGCTAGGGCACAAAAATAACAAATAGGCCCATTCGTAATTGGCAATAGGTCTTGTTCCAAAACTTGGGTCCAAAGTCCATAAGTGGTATCTAGTAATACATCATGGCAATCCAAAATTGAGTGGATATCGGTGGTTCGAGTTAACCTTTAACAGTCTGATATTTAGTCCTTTTGTCTCACGATATCCCATTTAGGCATAAGGCATGGTCACATGTCAACCTTGTATTGCTTACCATATTTCTTGATCTCAAGTAGATTAATATAACGAATGACATTGATAAACGCCCGTTTATCAATTCATTCGAGTATGCATACATTCCATCAATCCTACTGATCAAGTGGCGAAGATATATCACTCTTCATAAGAGGAACAAATCCATCACTCCCACTATCACTTCTCTACAAGATTCATGACATATCCAATCATAGCCTTTATTGTTACTCTGTTACGGATAACGTTTGACTAAGTCAAAAAATGTGATTCCTCAACTAGAATTCGACAATGAGTTTCAGTTAGAGGACTCAAACATCACCACTACATGCAAGCCACTTATGACATCAATCCATGAAGTGCTTTCATAGCGGGCCAGTCCAATATATGTTCCCCAACATGTATCTATATTCTAAGTGATATCTCATATCCATAATCAGCAAAACGTGATTATCCACTTACCAACATACTAACCTTAATTCATTATTATTTCCATTATAATAATCGATTAGGGACATTTAGAATAGTATTATTTTTATCCTTATGGTTTTACTCTCAAGTCACTCACTTGATGCCACAAGGAAAAATCAACTATTCATGGAGTTTTATCTTCATAAAACATATAATATTTCATAGAAATAAAATGTCTATTTATTAAATAAGCCAAATGACAATGTATACATTATTGGACTAGGGCACAAAACTAACATGTTCTCTGTTCGAGTGTCAGCAATGGTCCTTTAGGGCTTCATTCTGATGCGTTAAACGTGAAAATGTGCATTAACCCGATTATGTCGATTTGCAAATCTGTATCTTCTATCCCTGCATTTTTATCCTTCGGCATCTTCTGTCCTTGTGCCTGCATATTCGGTATCATCTTTGTCTATTTGCATATATGGGTATGAGTAGTTTGTAAGATTCATTGAATGATAGTTTTTCGTTGAATGATTTATTGGGGCCATGGATTATGACTTAATTTGGAGATTTAGACCCGATTTTTTATGTTGGGATATTCAGATGTGATTAGATTGAGGATTAGAGTTATAGCAACATTCAATGTATCTCCGCATCTCTTTCGATCTAAATCATCTAGAAATTCGAGGAAAAAAATTTTCTGAGGGGAAAAGTTTGTAACATCCTGCATTTTCTAAGTTTTATAACTCGATAAAATAGTCTTTTTGGAACAAATATAATTTTATAATTCTTGGAACAATTTTATTTATGCAAATAGATATGGTTCTCATTTTTGAAATAAATATAATTTAGTTTACATCAGTATAGTTATTTTGTTATTTTCGTTGAATATATTTTAAAATTTTGCGGTTAAAGAAATATATTTAAAATTATTTTATAACCTTATATGTGATTATATTCATTGATTTCTACTAACTAAAAATTATTAATGGGCATGCACTTTGAAATTATTTACACTTTGAATTGTTTGACTCAAATTTATTATAATTCAATTTTATGATTTTTCAATTTATTATCTGTCCATGAAAAAGCAATTTGAAAAAAAAAATTGAAAAGATGTTTTTCCGTTTTGAAAGAAAGCAAAAACAATGAAATGAATTGTATTGCATGGACGCATTGCCGTTTTTAACCAATTAGGAAAGAAAAGGGCCATTGCAAAACGTTGCCGTTCTGTGTGTTTTTTTTTTAAGAACAGAAAACGACAGCACCTGTTTTCTTCCCATTTTTTTAGGACATAACCCGGCAGCTCTTTTCCATTTCTTCTCGATTTTGTCACCTCTCTCTCCCTCAAGCTTCAATTATCTCTCAACAATCCGTGCTCCCTCTCCCTCTCTTGCTTCCATTCATTTTTCTTTGCATAATCCATGGTAAAAATCTCTCTCTCTCTTCTCTTTTTCCTTCATTTTCATGGAAGAGTAGTTGGGTTTTGTTTGGGTTGAAGTGTGTGACGGGTTGGAGTGTAGGTACAGATTTTTGCTTAGTTTTGGTTAAGTATGGGCTAGATTTTGATTGATTATGTTATATTCGCATAGGTAATGCATGATTTGAGCTTTGGTTTTGTTTGGATTGGATTAAATGTAGAGTTTTGTGCTAGGGTTTAGTTAGTGACGGGTTTGAGTGTTTGATCCAAAATTTATACTTGTTTTGGGTGAATTAACGATGGTTTATGGATGGGTTGTGTTGGAATGAGATAGGAATTCATATATTGTACTTGGTTTTGGAAATTTGAATTTGTTCTTGAGTGGGTGTTGTTCGAATCCAAATTTTCAATTGAATTTCGTTGGATTGGTGATGAATTCTAGTCGTTTTTATGATGGATATTGATGGAATCAATCAAGAATTAAATAGATTTGTGTTGGGTTTTAGAGATTAAAGAAAGTTGGCAATTGTAGCAATTTATTTGGGTGAATTAATCTTTGGTTTTGATATTATTGAATTTTGGTGAGGGTGATGAATGATTATTATTAATAAAAAGTTTTGGGTGATAGCTTAAGTGATTTGGAAGTGTGGGTGTTGGTTTGGAGTGATTTTGTTGGTTGAATCGAGAAGAGGATCAATTGGGAAATTTTGCACCATAGGAACGAAAACTGATATTTTGCATGTTTAGGGTCGAGAATGTAATTTTTGAATATATTGAGGTTTGATTTGAAAATATAGATACTCGGGACTGTTTGGTAAATTTTGAAAAATTTGAGGACTGAACTTAAATTTCACACCGAGGTCCGATTTTCAAAGTGAGCATTAGGTTTTTTATCGAAATAGGATTTCTACCATCCTCGGGGTTTGGGTCTACATGTGCAATTACACATTTTATAGTTGAGACAGTTACTATGTCTGACATTTGTTATGGTAAATTCTATTGTAATATCCTGCATTTTTCCCCGATTGAATTTTTCCGGTAGAAAATTTTTTATCTTAGTTAAATAAATTCTTGTTAATTTTGTAATCAAAGAAATATATTTTTATTGATTTTATAAAATTTGATATGATCAAATTTGTTGATTTTTATTGATTAGAATTATTATTCTCAATTTGTTTTAGTAAGAGAATATTTTTATTAGTTTTTATTAATTATTCCAGAAAATTTTCATTAAATTTCAAATTTATTTTTTTGAATTTGAAGAGTTAATTTTGAGTTTTAAATGTTAATTGGGTGTTTAATGAAGTTTAGAAATGATTTGGAAGTGTTTTTGGTAAGTGAAAATTGATGGAAATTAAAATTAAAAATCTGGAAATCAATGACTGAACGACTGGTCATCTATCGCAGATCATCAGATGGTGTGTCATGTGTTGTTGGTAGCCTTGTCGTTGATGCCAAACGACACGTCGTTGGCCGCTAAGTTGACTGTCGTTTGCATGGACACGTGTGTCGTCCGTGAGGGTGTCGGAGCCTTCGTCAAATGATGTGTCGCTGGCCGCTGTCGTCCGCATGTCATTCACGTGAGTGTCGGCTGCACTTGGGCCAGACGACATGTCGTTTTGATATGTTTTTCTCACCAGGACCCAAAACGACATCGTTTTGATCTGCAACATTCTCTTTAAATCAGCTCGACCTCTCCTTCATTTTTTCACGATTTCTCTCTCAGTTCTCCTCAAATCCGACCAAATTTGATTCCTCTTGCTCATGGAACATTCCTATACCTGATTTGAGGCATTTTCATCATTCATTTTCAATTTTTGGCTCCTTTTCATGTTTTTTTTTGCTTAATTCCACGTTTGGCCAAAAATGGGTTTGTGATGAGCTAGGATTCGGTTTTTGCTAGATGTTTGGCTTGATTTGAAGTTGTTTATGTTAGATATGAGTGTGAGAAACATGGAGGAACATAGATTTGGCTTGATTGATGAGAAATTGATGATTTGTAGGTTGAATTGATGAAAACCTAGGTTAGATTTGGGTTCATTGGACGATTTGAGCGGGTTTGCACTATCGAAAATATAGGGACCCGCCCGAATCGAGTTTTGTGGCATTTTTTAATAAACTTTCGTGCCGCGAGGACTAAAGTGAAAATGTCAATTTTTTTGATTTTAAATTGGAGGACTGGGTCTAATATTTTACAAGATGCTTAGATTTGTAATTTTAGAAAAATACGATATAGATTTGTAATTTTGGAAAATGTTTGCTATTTTTGCAATTTTTTGAAATTTGAGGTTTTATCCATAAATTGAGTTATTTGGAGCATTTAAATTTAAATTCTGAAGTTTTGGGATTAATTAATAATTTTCGAGGTCTTAGAGACTAAAGCGTAATTTTATGAGGCCCAGGAACCACATCGCAATTTTACTTAGATTTTGATTTTTGGAACTAAAGTGTTAGATCTTCGAACGAAATGGGGTTTCGGCCGTCGTTTGAGTGTTCGAGTCTGCATATACATGTGTATGCATTTCGATGCAGCCATAATACCAGCACCATGTCTTTGATTATGTTTTGATATTTGTTTCAGTTTTGTGTTCCGGTCAGCGAGGTTGACCAGCCACCAGTGGAGTTTGAAGGGCCATTTAGCTTGGATTTCTAGGTGAATGCAATGACAGCTTCAGACACATAAGCTGTGTCTTCAAATCTATATGTTTTTTGTTGTGTTGAATATTTGCATGTAATTTGGAATTACTAAAGGATCGGAAAAATCCTAAAATTTAGTTTACGTGAAAAACCTGCTTGAAATTTATTATGTTTTCTAATAAATATTTTGGTTGGACTTTGATGATTTTTGAAATAAATGTTATATTTTAATATTTATTGTGGTTTTGGTAATAAACCCTCTATTTGAAATTTTAGATAAACGATATTTGAAAAAATGTTCTGCTTGGGTTTAAGAATATTTTCTGAAATATGTATTTGTTTTTAGAATAAAATGTAATTTCGAAGTAAATACTTTGTTCAGTATTTTGGGACATTCTTGTAAATAAACGTTTGGAATATTTTGTAAACAAGATGTATGTTTACATATCGTCAGTTTGGATATTTTTAAATAAATATCTGAATATGTTTTTGATAAAATATTTCGATATGGGAAACCTTTGTTATGGGGTAAACGTAACATTTGGTATACCAATGTCAAAGTTCAGTTACAAGGGCAGGTGGTAACACTCAGCTACTAGAGTAGGTGGTAACCCGTGTGTCTAGCTAACATCCACTCCTCAAGTTCCCTTGAGAATTTGAATCCATTATCACTTCATTATTCTAAGGGTGAAGGCAACCTCTACACAATCTTGCTTTTAAGGTGCAAGCTTAAACCACTCAAATACAATTCTTGTTTTCAGGATAAACAATACAACTATCCTATTTCTTTTACAATGAAATTCTTTTTATAAATGAACAACAGAAGTATAATCTATCACTCTGAAATAAAGAAAGAATTGCAAGTCAAAGAACACTATTGAGAGAAATGTGAATGATTTCCCAATAAGAACAAATGAAGGTTTGATAATGTTGCAAATAGATACCAAGTTGTTAAGTTGCCTCTTCTGAAGCGTTTTGCCCCTATTTATACCTTCCCAACTCATACTAGTCATTGTGGGCATTAATTTAACCGTTGTGAGATAGACATGCCCTGCATTTAATGCTCTGACTTAGTGTCTAACTCGAGTAAGTCTTTATCTAACTCGAGTTATCCGTCAAGTTCATCACGACTGTGACTCGATAACTTGAGTTATCCATTTCATTAACTCGAGTTATCCATGATTATGACCGTTGGGACCACTAACCTTCATCATTTGAACTCTGATTTTGTCAGTCCTAGGTATAATCATTATGTCTTCAGTGATAACTCGAGTTAGTCTACATGTAACTCGAGTTATTCTTCATCTTCATATTTCCTGTTACATTGAGTTACTCGAGTTATGAACCATGATACTCGAATTGAATTTGTGCCTCTGATACTCTGAATAAGTAACTCGAGTTATCGATAAATTTAACTCGAGTTATTTGCTATATGGAGAACTCGAATTTTGCATGAAGTTACTCGAGCAGAGGAGTTTGATCGTGCCTGAGTTGTGCATCTTACTCGAGTTGACTCTTCTTGTAACTCGAGTTATATGAATCCTCCACAACTCGAGTTACATAGATATTTTACTCGAGTCGAATTTCCTGGCCTGGTGATTGATTTTTCTTCAGGACATTTGGTTTGTCTGGACAACCCATTTAACTCGTGTTATTGAAATGGTTTGCTCGAGTTATGTGAATACCATTCAACTCGAGTTAAGTTTTCTTCACAATCGACGCTGTCATTCCAGTTTGCTTTTGGTCTCTAGATTGCTTTGATAACTCAAGTTATCAATCTTGTTACTAGAGTAAAGTGTTCACGGCCACATTTAGAATGTTAAATATCAAACTTAATTTTGTTTATCATCAAAAGCAAAAGGGATCCAAATGTTAACCACCCTTGGTTTAATATTTGTATTTTGGATATTCATTTCACTTATAGCGGTTTTACACTTATATCGATATTATTATTCTAGTATATTTATATTATTTTTTATATAATGTTTTATGTATAATTTTTGCACAAATGTTTTATACTTATTGAATGTTTTGGATCAACGCATAAGTTAGGTAGAATGATTGTGTCTCCAAGGCTTGTGCGAGATGGGACGAGCCTCCGGTTCGGTCTATCATGTGCGTCGGTCATGGTCCGAAAATAGGTCGTGACATAGGAGACATAATTTCCAACAACTTTCATGTTTAAGGCTCGTCAAAATCTATCTCTAAATACATGAAAAAATAGTAAAATGTCGGATGTAAATCAAAACCCTAAACAGACCCATTAACCATATCATGCAAATCGATGTTTAATCATGTTCTACTACAATTATTTGCAAACCACAACCCTAAACACATTCCTTTGTGATTAATTGGTGGAGAGGAGGAAAGAAATTCATTTACTTTAGTGGTTAGAAGCAAAGGATGCAAGAACTAATAATCTAGTCTTATTTTCGGCTCTCCTCGCCCAATCAGTTCTTTCTCTCTTCTTTCCTTTCTTTCTCTTGTTTCCTAACCTCTCTTGTGGTTGTGCGCAAAATGTTTTAGGTTCATATGAATTTGATTTGTTTTTGTCATGTTTTAATGCAAGCGCGAGGTGGCCTGTGGTAAAAGGTTGATTAAAAGGTCCAATGAGAAACTTCTCCTCTTCTTTTCAATTTGGTCCTTATTCCATGAAGTTGCCACCTTATGATACTGAAACCTCTAAACTATCAAATGAAAAATATCGATCCTTATCTAAAAACAAAGACGACATAATCACTAAATGACTTTTTGCCTTCGTTTTTCATCCACTTTGCTTTTAGTACTTTTCGTTCTCACCGATGCACCGTTTAAATTTCTATAGACATTCTAAGGAATTATAATCCCATTTCAACAAATAGAAAAATTTTATGTATTTCTTATACTCTTTTCCGTGTCATATAAATGCTTTATGCAATGTCTGTTGATGATAATGTAATGTAGATGAATGCATATGTTCATATGAATACGGTTTATGTCATGTACACTTCTGAATATATAATATGAGTTCATGTTGTGACAATATGACTATTTGTATGATAGCTGTCTGATAAGTAACATGTTTCTCTGCATGTTGTTTGCCTTGTTAGTGAACTGTATTTGAGAATTGTCTTTCAAATAATACTAGTATGTTTCGACGTTTATATTATTATTATCTGAGTATATGTGTGCATGTGGTAGTTTTTAAAAAACTTTTTCAAAACGGCTTGTATGAGCCTCAGATGTGATCTAGAATGGTATCCATCACTGAGTTTTCTCACCCCAATTTTCTAACATTTCATGTTATCTTGATTTCTGTGCTCAGTGAGGATTTCTAGTCAACAGTGAGCGGCCTTTTCTTTAGTCCCAGTTCGTGTGTATGTTAGTTACTCCACATCGATTATTAGTGAGTTTCTAGTTGTATAATACTATGTATTGTATTTGATTTAGTTACAAATATGTTATACTTATTTTGCCCTATAATATATATATATGTAACATGTTATAGTTATTATTATTTTATTTATGTAAATGTTGTAATTTATAATTGGTTTGAAATGTTTGGTATATGAAATGGTTAGAAGTTCTATTCTTCTGAGGCTTATGGGAGATGGGCCAGGCCTATGGTTTTGTTCGCTTTATACATCGGTCATGGCCTGATTTTGGGTCATGAAAAAGGTAGTATCATAGCATTAGATTCCGCAACTCTAGGTCGGTTGTGAAGCTTAGGTATTCTTGACTGAGTCAGTCTGATTTGCCTCTGTATATCTTTCTGAGTATATTTTGGGTACTGTGGAAATCGTCAGCATTTCGATATCTGCATCTTTGTTATGTCTGTCTTATACCTTCATAAGTATGAACACACATTGGAAATCATCAGCGAGAGCCATCGTTGGCCACGTAGTCACCGAGGCCACCGATTATTCTGCAGCAAATCCGAGCGATTCACATAGTCATCTAGAGGTTGAGGCATCATCTCATTTCCAACAACTTCACAATACCACTCAGACATATGCTATTGAGCACATCATTCAAGACCTTATGATAATGAAAATACCCTCAAAATGTGGGTTTAAGATCGTTTGAATGGTCTCATAGGATAAGTGAGAAAGAGTAGTCATTCTTAGGACTATCATTTGACTCGTCAGAAAGTACCTACCCCAATGTAACAATGCTTTTTCTATCCCTGAACTTCTGAGAATACTTTATTTTATTCTGGTACCTCGTGTTCATCTATCCAATCATATTCCATTCAGATATAGGGTTTGTGTAAATCACTTTTTGATGGCATGAATTTACGAGTGGTTTATTTTTTGTATGGTTTGACCTTCAATTTTTCATGCTACTTTGAATTACTTTGCAAAGTGGGCATGCTTTTAATTACCAGATCATAATGGTTTTATTATCAGGGTGAACATGATAATTTAGGCTAGTCTTACGTGTCAGTTGTTAATGCAAAAAGAATGATCCATCATAGTAGTGAATCGTATTTGGCTTTATGCCAGTTGAATCTCAAGGCTCTAGAGTGAATTTGGAAAACGTACCAGTGGTACAAGAATTTTTTTGTGTGGTTCCCGAGAAGCTATTGGACGTCCACCTGCATGAGAGAATGAATTCACCATTGAGGTGCTATCTGGTGAAGATACTCTTAAAACAACTTTCAAAATTAAGTGTGGCCGTTGTGAGTTTTTTTTAAGTCATTTGGTTTGGCTAATGCCCCAACGACATTTATTGACACATAGGAAAAGTGTCTGAGTCATATTTAGATCGGTTTGTAGTTGTTTGATTTGATGATTGATGGAGTGTTAGTCCTACCAAAATAATATTAACATGCTAAGAAATAGTAAATGAATGTAGCGGTGAGCAGGGTCAATCCATAGAGACCGGCTAAGAATTGTTTACTTGCTAGAAACAGCAATTAAATAAAATGCAGAAATAAATTGAGAAGCCGAATAAGAGAATCAACAATAATTAAATTTTGCAAAAGACAATAAAATAGAAATAATAAAAGTAAGGATAAATTCAATAATGAGGAAAGCCCAGGTAAGGTATTTCGTCTGTTCAATCCAACCAGTCGATCACAGACACAAAATAGAAATAATAAAAGTAAGGAGAAATTCAACATTCGAATAGATAGAGTTATAATTAATGGTGACACACTCAATTAATCAATCTCTTCTTATCTGTTCAATAGCCCCGGCACACCCTGCAGACTATTTCCCTAACCACTAGGATTTAATCTATGGCAGTAGTAAGAACGAAAGAGACCCCTATCCTAGCGAGTGAAACCAGAAACGACGTGATTCATTTAAACCAAATTATACAATTCCACAATAATGAATAATGCCCAAACCACATACATTCCCGTTGTTCATTACCTAGATTAGGACTAATGTGATGCACTATTAATCTTAAATAACAATATACCATTCATTTAATTACACAACCGGCCGAATCATGCAATCAATATGAATAATAATGAAAGAACTAAAGTACAGAGATTTAATAAAAACTTGAAATGCCTTATAACAAATAAAACAAAGGTCTCACAACTACAATTGATCAAACTTCAGAAATACCTTAACCAGTAAGAAGTTTACTTACACATGCTAGAAGAGAGAACACCAAAATTCTGAGATAGAGGAGGCTCCCTTTGCTTGCGTGACATAATGAATAATAACAGACAGAAAATAACATATATATATATGTCTCCTAATTAAGAAAACCTAATCTCTCCTTAAAAATAGCTAAAATAATAAAATAAAATCTAGTTGTTCTTAATCCCACAGAAAAACTGAGCAGCAGACTTCAAAACATGTCCAGATCATGGCCCATAAGTGCAACACGCACCCAAAGCGCATCAGTCAGATTTGGTCAACGCGACTACTTTGGCGTGGTCGCGCAGAAATGCAGTTTTTTCCAAAATTGTCTCACCAACATTCACCTAAAACACCATAGAAGCATAAAAACATAAAAAGACACGAATAATAACAATTTATAATGCAAAAACACATATAAAATGCAATGTAAACTATGCCCAAAATGCAACCTATCAAATATCCCCACACTTAAACATTGCTTGTCCTCGAGCATTCTATAACTTAAAACAAGTAGGAATCTTAAATTCCAATCGCCCTTATTACCCCCACATAGTGTAGTACCCAAACCGATATGCATTAAAATTTCAAGAAGAAACCCTCACAAGTTTATCTCCGCAATCCAAAAGATTATCTCCACACTAGTAATGCCCCCAAAAGAGATAGTCAAATTCACACCCTCACAAGTTTCACTCTATCCCTCAAAGGGTTTAGGTGTATAATGTACGCTGAAATAAATTCACAATAAGTCTTTCCAAAATTTGGCATAGAGTCAAATCATTACCACTATGAAATTCAACTAAGACACCAATTAAAAAGGGCTTTAATTTGGTTTGTAATGGGGCTCAACACAGAGGTTAACAAGTTAAGAGGGAACAATGAAAGGTCAAGTGATATTTGCCACTAACATATCCGCACCAAGTTAATGCAAAAATAAATAAATACACATCAAGTCTTTAACATAACAAGGCTGCCCTAAAAACAAACAATTAACTTCCTTTTCCTGCGTTGCTTTACTTCATCATTATTCATCACATACTCGTCTTTTCTTTTTCAATTTTCTTCTTTTTATTTGTTTTTTGAGCAAAGCAACGCAACATTTCAACACTTTTAACAAAGCTGGACAATCATGTTTCAGCCACAGAAGAGGCACAAAAATCATACACAGGACATGTACAATATCAAGATAACTCCAAGCATTAACACGAAATTATACTGGCAATGTATCACAACTAAAAATCCCTCAACTTAAGGTTTAAATGTGAAAAGTCTTTAACAAATTAAGGATGGTTAGATGGGTTTTAAACAAAGAAAAGGTCAAGTCTCAAAGGGGTAAACAATACTTAATTATGAAGTGTAGATACTGAAAGAAAAAGGATAACTTGAGGGGTTAACAAATAATGTCTTTTATCATTTTGGTGTCTCAATTAAACAATGTAGTATTCGAATACACTTTATAACAAATCCTAGTAGGGTCCTATTATGAATGATAAACCACACATCAAAAAAATAAAGTGTTTATGTGTCAATTTTTCCCATGGGTTTGTGTGTGAATTCAATTGTAAATCCCTTTTGGCTCTATTACTAGGGGCTATTTAATCTTGAATTTAAGATGCATAAAAGTCTGAGTTTCACACAAATGGATATATTAGGATGGTTGAATTCTAAGACTCCTAAAGTTGCAAGTTATATAAAGTGTAAAGACAAACCCACCATAAAGCCTTGCAAAATTTAGTGGAGCAATTAGGTATGGAACATGCAAAATGTAACTAAAATTAAACATGAGGACACAAAATGTAACAGTATATGTGAAATAGTTATGGCCTGGTCATGCAGACATGAAATGCAGTACTAACAATACATGCAAAAAAAACAAAATATGTATGCAAACCAAACAACTACGTGACAAACACACAAAATATGCCACAAACTACGAAAAATCAGACGAATAATTACTGAAAAATGAAAATCACACAAACACAATATAAACACAAACACAAATCACCCTCGCCACACTTAACATCTACATTGTTCTCAATGTATAAAAATGAAAGACAGTAAAAATTAAAAAGCGAGAGAGAGTTGATAGAAAAGCTTATCTTTTGTGGCGATGATCGTGGTCTTTGATGTGATATGTCATCGTTTAGAGCTGAAGGCCTCTTTACTCGCGTGTCAACACCTAATGTCCATTTTTGTTCCTGGAGCTTCCCCACACTTGTTCTCCAATTAAACTCAATATTATCACCTGAGTGCATATGAAAATAAAACCATTCTCCAAGACAAGGGCCATTAAATCTTCAAAATTTTGAGATATAAATAAGCAAGCATAATCTTATCAGAGTAATATCCCAAAAATAAACACATCTATTGGATTAATTGATTAACAAAACACTTAAAATGATCAAAACAAAAACAACAATAACAAGAATAAAAATAAAAACCTTGGGTTGCCTCCCAAGAAGTGCTTCTTTTATTTCGTCTTAGCTAGACTTAGTTGGATCTTTAGCCTTCTTAATCATTCAGCACATAAATTGTTTCACCTTGAGCTTTCTTCTTTGATGTTAGTTCCTTGTGAATCATGGCAGAACTGGTCTTTGGAACATACACCCAACGCTCCCTTTTTGCTTTCTTTTTCTTGGTGCAAAATCTTTTCAGGAACATAATAGACTTGGGCTCACGCTTGGCTGTATCAACTAAAGAAATATTTACCTTTGGAACCCTTTTTGTCGACTTCTTGCTTACAGTACGACCATGGTGTAGCACAGTCGCCTTATCATGTACTTTCAGTTCCTTAGTATTTTCACCCTACTTGAACTAACACCCTGCAAATGATCACCATGCAATTCCAAAACTTTTTTCTGTCAATGGGTTAGCACAATTAATAGGAAAAAATAGAGGAAAAATCATTGGGATGCTTCTTCGCTTCATTGATATTGAGTTGGACACTAGCACCATTGAACTCAGTGGAGAGTGTCCCTTTATGCACATCAATCTTTGTTCAGGCTGTTTTTAAGAACGGTCTTCCTAAAAGAAACAATCTTAAACAAGGAGTGTCGTTATCCTCCATGTCTAACACATAAAAATCTGCAGGAAAAACTAAGTCGTTCACCTGCACCAAAACATCCTTTAGAACTCCTTCACGAAAGACACTAGAACGGTCAGTCAAGATTAGTACTATACCATTATGTTTCAGAGGTCCGACATTCAATATAGAATAGATAGACAAAGCCATTAAATTAATCGAAGCACCCAAATCACATATAGCCTGTTCAATTCCTACATTGCCAATTTTACATGGTGTAGTAAACATACCTGGGTCTTTCTCCTTGATAGACATATTTTTCTATAACACAGCAGAGACTGTTTCTCCCATGCAAACTCATTCATTCCCTTTTAGCTTGTTCATTCTAGTGCACAACTCCTTTAAGAACTTATTGTTGGGTTTCTTATGAGTCTTTTAAGGTTATTAGTCCAACCAAAACAAAAAGAAACCACCCAACAACATGCATGTACAAAACAGAAAGTTTGGTGTCAAGAAGTATACCTAACGTTGTGAGAAAAACTGAAACTTGTACCACCAAAGGAGCCGAACCAAAAGAA
>CAODLS010724690.1:0-12624 GCA_948243855.1 Flueggea neowawraea
CGGATATACGCTTTTATTGAGCAGTCAGGTGGCGGAGTCCACACTGCTATATGGATATGAAAATATTTCATGGTCTCGTATTATGAATGCATAAGTATATATATATACTGCCTGAATGCATGTGAATGTTCTAGATGCGAACGTTTTGATAAAACAAATTTCGAAAAATATACTATGTATGTAGTGTGTATACTATATGGTATAAATATATACGTGTGCGATATTTTGAAATGTGGTTTTCAAACCAGTCTTTGTGAGGCACGTACAAGGAGGTCTAACGTTTTGTTTCCTCACTAGGGAATCTTAACCCTTTTTCTTCTGTTGTCCATGTTATACCTTTGTTCGCAGATGACATCTTTTGGACGCACAATATCTGACTCGTACCTTGACTTAGTGAGACGCTTTTGGCTATTGTGAGTGCTCTCGTTCTGGACTCTACTTTGATATGTTATAGAGCTCCACATCGGGTTACTGTTGGGATACTAAGCTTCACTTTTGTATTTTGGGGTTTACTCTGATGATTTTATATCTTCACTGGTATTTTGATATATTGCATATATATATATATATTGGTACATATTTATATATATATGGTTTTATTTTATTTATAAACATTTTTATAAATATCTTAAATAAATAATTTGATAAGTCGGGTAGTATATCTGATCACAGAGGCTTGTGCGTGATGGATCGGGCTTCCACAGACGGTCTGCCTCGTATGCCGGTCACGGGCCCGACTATGGGTCGTGACACTAGTCGACTCTTGCCTTTGTTTGAATAAACTTGTTTTTTCATCCCCTGGGTAAGTAAATATTTTAACAAATGTAGCCCATTCGAGATATATTTCTTCTGCCAGATAATACCTTTGGTTGTAGATCGTATCATTTACGACGTATTCAACTGTAGACGCCCTCCCTGTTAATACGTCGTTGAAGATAGACGATTGGTTCAGGACATTGATATCGTTGTTAGAGCCTACCACTCCGTAATAGACGTGCCAAATTCATATATTTGCGCTAGTCACAGCCTCCAGTATAATCGTAGTATGTCCATGGTCACCTCGTGTATATTGCCCTTTCCAGGCCGTTGGACAATTCTGTCATGCCCAGTACATACAATCAACGCTCTCGAGCATCCTTCGAAAGTCGTACTGTTCTTCGTGCATTGTGTGGAGTCGCTGAACATCGACAGTGGTCAGTTTTCTCAAATATCTGCTACCGAAAACTTTTACGACACACTGGAAAAAATTCTTCAAACAATGGTTGGCAGTGGACTCACCGAGACATAAATATTCATCAAACAAATCACCAGAACAACCATATGCCAACTGTTGTATTACAACCGTGCATTTTTGAAGTGGTGAAAGACTAGGGAAACCAATCGCATCAAGGGTTTGGTGAAAATAGTCGGAGTGATTTCCAATAGCCTCCATGATCTGCAAAAATAAATCCCTCCTCATACGAAATCTACGCCAAAAAATACCATCATTGTAGGTGGGATTTTCAGAAAAAATGGTCATGAACTAACCGTTTGTGACCACCCACGCGGTCTCGGTTAATATAGCATCTTTGTCTTTTTTCACGGTGTCGGCTGGAGGATTCATCATATAGTATGGTTTGCTGTACTAATTTCAACATCTCTTCTTCAGCAGGATCATTCCAAATATATTGCTTGAAACTATCTCGAATTTTTTATACTCCTCGTCATCAGAAGAGGAGGAAATATTTGCAAGTGCAAATTCTTCCATTGTTTTATTTTTGTTGTTTGAAAAATAATTGGAAAAATCGTTGGGATCCATTGAAAAAATATTTGGAGAGAAATTTTAAGAGTTGAGAGAGTTTGAGGGAGAGAAATGAGTATTTTAAGTGAAGAAATGATAGAAAAAAAAAATGTTTAGGGGGTATTTATAGGAAAATGGGTAAAACTAGTCGTTATGGACCAAAAGGGCAATTTTTTGGCCCCCAACGATACTCCAACGGTAATATTACCGTTGGAGTAAATCTGATCATTGTATCAATCAGATCCAACGGTCAGATTATATTATTTAAAAAAATGTCAGGCGCGGGCCCTACTCCTGACAGCTAGGAGGACGGGCTAGTGAACGGGGACACAGTAATGCGTCCCGGTCCACAGGGCTAGGAACTGGGCTGGTTACGAAGAGCCTTATGTAGAAGGACTATGCCTTCCACACAAGGGGTGTCAGATAGACTTCACAGACAAGTGCTGCACTTGTCCTTTTTTAAAAAAATGCTTCAACAATCAATGGGACAATTGAAGTATTTTTTTATTATTATTTTTTTAATATTAAGGGACTATTTGGCCAACTGTCCCTCCTCCTCTCTTTTTTTTCGTGTGTGCATCTATAAATACCCAATTCTACTTCAAAACATTTTTTACACACAATATTTTACCCAATTCTCTATACTCCATTTAAACACACACAATCACAATTATAATTCTCCAATTATCTTATCAAATAGATTCAAACAATGATCAATTTGTTTCCTATAACCTTAATCCAAAAAATACGTCAAATTCTTAAAACTATCCATATGATTTTCTTCCACCTAATTTAAATTTCTCCAAACTTACCATACACATTATATGCACAAAATTTTTCATATTCCCAAAATTCTCAAGATGTACAATATTTAATATCATGTCCTTTTTTCCATCCACCGAATTTTTACAATCAAATTTCTGAAAATTTTACCAACCCTTACTTTCCACCAAAATTTTTAACTAGTCCACCGGTAGATGTGGCATCTTGCACTTCAAAGTTGGATCCATGTTCGTTGTCTGATTCTCAAATCCCCTGCTATTTGTTCAATCACGAATGGAGAATTTTAATTTGAATAAACTACATAATGTAGATGGGGGCGAAAAACATCAATCGTGGACACCAGAGGATAATGGAATGCTCGTGAAAGCCTAGAGTACTATTTCAACTGACATATTGTTGAAAACGGGCAAATCGAAAAGCATTTTGGAAAAGGATTTGTGATTATTTCAACGAGTATAAAAAAATCGGTCCTTAAAGAACATGTGCAGCAGTCAAGCAACATTGGTTTTGGTTGCTTCCATAGGTTAATGAAATTAACCAATTGTACAACCGATTGTTGGATAAGCATCAACGTGGGTAGAGTGACAACCAAATAAAACAATATGCTCGTGAATTGCACTATTAAAGTCGGAGAAAATATTTCACGCACAGCACGTTTGGGTAATGGTGAAAGATGATCCGAAGTGGTTGTCGGTGATACCTATGACTAGGTCATCTTAAAGGACAAAAAATAGTGAAAGTTGTGCTTATACAAGTTCTTCCAATGCTGATACAAGTGTGGGAATTGAGGTAGATGAAGTCGAAGTACGTCCAATCTTTCAAAAAGCAGTAAAGGAAAATTGTAAGTCGAAGAGGAAGGGGAAAGCAAAGGATAGTGGAGAAAGTACTTGTCACGACCTGAAATCGGATCATGATCGGCGTATAAGACGAACCTTCTATAGAAGTCCGACTCATCCCGCACAAGCCTCAGAGTACAGAACTAATACCCCAATTACAGTTTATTAGTCAAATTAAAACCGTTTAACAAAATAAGCTTTTGTAATAATATTCTCAAATATTAACAATAGAAAAATTATTAAATAAATAAATATAATTTAAAAACCATTGAACCATTTTAGATTTAAATACAGGCCATAACCCACTATTCGGTGTGTGGAGTGTCTAATAGAACTGAGAGTCGAGCTCGAACAATAGAGCACCTACTGCTGACAAAACTCATCACTGGGCACGAAAGACCAACAACCGCTACAAGTACCTGAAAAGTGAAGTATAGAGAACAAAGAAAAGAAAAAGAAAAGGGGTCAAATCTAGTGAGTGATAACACTTCAGGACGGCTACAGGTCCCACACAAAACATTTCAAAATCCCTTTTGAAATCTAACACAAGCAAATATATCTTTATACATATGTATACACTCTAATACTTATAGTAGCGTTTTAGAAAAATCATTTCGGAAACCTTTACAGACAAGACAACAACAAATAATCACTCACATTTAAGTAAATGGTTTAATAAACCAGATGTGATACTTAGATTAACACATACTTGGATAAAACATTTTCTTTGAAAATATTTACTTAAAATAACAAAGTTGAAATACCAAACATAGTACTTGTTCTAAAAGTTCTGGTCAAAACCGTAAATTTTACTGAATAGCTGATTGGGACAAAA
Source organism: Flueggea neowawraea (assembly GCA_948243855.1). Lineage (NCBI taxonomy): Eukaryota > Viridiplantae > Streptophyta > Magnoliopsida > Malpighiales > Phyllanthaceae > Flueggea > Flueggea neowawraea. Next base: position 4,235 of record CAODLS010724690.1, read on the forward strand.
CTGAACTGAATAAATGTGGACTGAGCCACCTGATATATAATTGATGTGGCTACGCCACCTGATATCCAACTGATGTAGCAAAGCCACTTGATACTGATCTCGTGTGCTTGTGCTCGACACACGGGTTACCACCTACCCTGGTAACTGGGCTTTAACTGACCAATGGTATACCATAGGCTACGCATAACTCCCGTAGCTAGAGTGTCCCAAATCAGGGAATACTTATACATAAAACCTATATCTTAAAAATATAATTGTACTGAAAACTTATAAAACTATATTTAAAGTCAAACAGGCAACATACAAATCATTAACAAAACACTTCCATTTTCAGAAGAAAATACGGAGCATAAAACATTTCCCAATACTGAACATAATCCTTATTTCAGAAAATACTATCATACTTATAGACAAGTACTTATTTGGAAAATCATACCAGATTTTCGAAGATTGAATAGTTCAGAAAACACACTTATTTTCAAACGGAAATACTTATCATGGCAAACATACCAGTTTTCAGAAAAACTGATTACTTAGTACTGAAATACATATATCAAAATAGATTGTTCATTCCAGAAAAGCATAAAAATATTTCCAAATATTTTCCCATAGCATGGGTTATCACAGAAATCCAAACACCTCAAAAACATATAACTTTGGAAGACACAACCTATGTGTCGGAAGTTGCTATCCACTTACTTGGACGCCAAGCCAATAATCTAGTCGTAGTCCACTAGTGAATGAATGGTCGTCTTGAAAACTGAACAGAGCTAATAACAGAGATTTATGACATCAGAGTCAAATATTGTATTGTGACATTACTGAATATGTATGCAATGCAATGCATGACCCAACCTAGGCCATTACCAGAAATCCTATTTCCATAGAATTCCAAACACTCTTGCGACAGAAAAATATTTCCATAAACACCAAAAACTCATATTGATCAATACCCAATGAATCCAGCCACACAAATCAACTCTAATCATCCTTAGAAACTTGAATCTATGACTGGTTTCTCAAAGATAACTCAAAATCATAAAAAATCTTAACAAACCCAAACCAAACCCACGTCCAGTCTATAACTCAACAAATATTTCAAACCCAAGCTTAATCTAGGTTCCTATGACCTTAAACAATCTTAATATAACAATATCTAACAATCTTTCCGACAGAAATCAACAAATCTGACTCAGATTTGCCAAATCGTCTCTAATCGGACCCATTTATGAACAACCTCAAATCTCTACAAATCAAACCAAATCTAAGTGTTTCTAGATTTGATCCATCAGGTTCTAACATCCTATAACTTCCTTTTTGACAGAATCACTCAAATCCGAAAATCTAGGTCAAATCGAACTCAAATGAGATGCAGAAATTAAGAGCATAAAATGAGTGAAAAGAAGATATTGGAACCATAATCTTACCTCTAGAGATGTTTAGGTTCCTTGGAAGAGCAAGGTTGGAGTCAGAGAAATGATCTGAGAGTGAGAGAGAGTGGAATTGATAAATGACAGACGAAGGTCGGATGAGGGGTGCTTATATAGACAGACGAATCGAAACACACCGTTTTACTAAATTTCAAATCCAATGTACGTTATAGCACATGACAACGTACGTTGTGCACCTTCTATGTACGTTGCACCGTATACTATGCATGTAGACGAGGTTAGAATTACATCCAGAAACTTCGTATTTCCAAAATTCATTATCAACGTACGTCATACCAACCTCAACGTACGTTGTGCTTCATCAACGTGCATAGACTTCCCCCTACGTATGTTGACGGCCAACACAGCTCACGGATCAATCACAGATCATGCTCTACGTGCACAGAACTCCCTACAATGCACTTAGATGGCTTGAACAACCCACAAACCAACCTGAATCATGCTCAATGTGCGTAGATACTCCTGTTATGCACGTAGATAGCTTCCATAAAGTTCTACGTGTGCATTCTCACTTCTAAAACACGATTTTAACTTAAAACCATAATTATCATCACTCCCAGGAGCTAAAAACACCCAAACTTACAAAGGAATCACCTCAAAGCATTTTTCAAATACCCAACATCACTTCAAACTTTTCAGAATCAAGTTGAAATGAATTATGATCATTCATAATCGATTGACGTTCCACCAGAGATCTTGTTAAACTTGGTCGAAACACTACAAAAAATTGATCGAAAAGGGACGAGATATTACAGTACTGCCCATGTTTCGGACCAAAAGTGGAATGAACGGAGAGAAAAGATGGAATCCAAAATACAAATTGGACAAAAGATAAAGTGGCTAGCCGAATTTAATTTATTGTTGAGAGACACTTCGACCATGACCCCGAAACAACTTGAAGCGCACAAAAAAATTTGTGCTATTATCAAACAAAAACATGGCATGAATTAATATAGTTCAGGGTACTATATTTTAATTTTAATATAGGGTATTACTATAATTAATGAATTTTAGGATTTATATTATCAATTAATGTACTTTAATTTAATGTATTGCATTAATTTTTTTAAAAAATTTCAATGTAATTTGTTTAATTTTTATTTTTTTTTTTATTTTTATAAAAAATATAATTTCCACAAATTTTGCATAAATAATTTATCCAAATAATGTAAAATAAAATTTTAAAAATATATACAAAAATATAAAATTAGTATGTTAAATAAATGTATTTATTGTGAATCATTTTAAATAAATTAAATAAGGAGTAAAATAAGTGTAAGTGCTATTATAGAATATAAAAAAGTATAATAATAGGAATGGAGAATTTAACAAAAAGATAATTTAATAAAAAAATGATGTGATATAATAATTATAAGCAAAATGTTATAACTATTTTGGAGGCCGAACCCACTATGAAGCCCCTGCACTTGAACCTTTTTTCCTATCAAAACCTCCAACTTCACTATCTTCCCTTTGAGTTCTTTTACATGTCAACTTCAACCTGTTAAACCCAATTAACCATTAAAGTGTACATGTCAGCTAACACTTTTATTTCTATTCATGACATGGCTTCCAACTGGACCAAATAAATAGTTTAAGTTATTCTTTTTATTGGTTTGATAAATATTCTTATTTTTTTCTCATAAAATAGACGAATGAAAATTCATAAAGTCAAGAATACTCTTAATTAAAAAAAATTAGTTTCATAAAAATTCTTATTTTTCTCATAAAATATAGGAATGAAAAATTCTTATTTTTTCATCAATAAAAGATTTAGATGCTTATGAATTCACTTTCTTATATTTTATGAGAAAAAAAGGAATATTTATGAAACCAATAAAAGAGTAATTTATATGTTTTAAGAAAAAAACTAGAAAATTTATCTGAGAAAAATAGAAATTTTTGTTCTTATATTTTATAAGAAAAAAATATGAATTTTCGTTCTTATATTTTATGAGAAAAAATAGAAATATTTATGAAACCAGTAAAAGAGTAATTTAAACCATATATTTTGTCCAGTTGGAAGCCATGTCATGAATAGAAATAAAAATGTTAGTTGATATGCACACTTTAATGGTTAATTGGGTTTAATAGGTTGAAATTGACAATTAAAAGGGCTCAAAGGGAAGATAGTGAAGTTAGAGAGCTTATGGGAAAAAAAGATTCAAGTTCAGGGGCTTTATAGTGGGTTCGGCCCTATTTTGGATGTCCTCAGAGCAGCGGAACTTTGCAGTGTGTCATCGTTTCCATAATATTTGGTCATCATTAGACTTCTCTATTTTAGACCACTAATCTCTACTATGCGATCACGGCGATGCCGTGAATTTTTTTTGATATTTTTAGTAAATTAAAGAAAAAGTATTTATATAATAATTTTTTGACCATTTCTAATAGATCGGAGTAAGAACACAATTTATTTTTTAAATAAATTGGAATAAAAATACATTATTTTATAATATTAGCGTGTGATCTCTTTCGTAAAACAATCTTGGTTCTTAGATATTCTTTTCTAGCTTAAATGAACTTGCTTCATTGATATTATTTTGAAGTCCAAGTACATAATAGTGCAATGCTCCTATTTAGTTTACTTTGCAATTATATTTGCTAGATCAATGTGGTCAAAAACACAATAAAATATTGGTCATGACAATACTATCAATCTGTTGCATATTGGCTTCTATGTCAACTCAAAATCACCTTATTTTCTAGCATTGTTTAATCACAATATCACATTCTATTCCAATTTTACGTCGTGACATTGTCTCGAACATAATTTTTTTTTTAAATATTTGAGATTATAATAAAAATTATTTTAAATTTAAAAATATAAAAATTAATATTAAATTTTTTATGAAATTTATTTTTATATTTATTTATTTTTTTAATAAAAAGTAAATGTTAACCAAAATATTAAATACGGCAATGGAAAGCAATTGCAGAGTTGATCAACTACAGTCAGCTTTTCTTAATTGGCTTCTTGAGCACCATGAAGTGGCCCGGTCACCTGAGCACGAGCACCAGCAGGGCCCCGGTCACCTGTTTCCGTCGAAGGATGGCCATGGGAGCCCCGCCGGAGGGGCTGCTCCTCCGCTCCGTTGTAGCTGTTTTGTAAGGTGTTGCAGAGGTGAGAGGAGACGGAGGTTAGGGACGACCTAACCTCATTCTTTTTTTTTTTTTTCATTTTAAGCCACATTTTGCTCTCTGATTTAAAAAAAAAAGGGTGGGGGCCGAAACGGCTTAAAAAAAAATAGAAGACAGACATAAGCACGCATAAGCCAGTGGCCTTCACTGCGTTGCTTCTCTCTTCGTAGGCCACACTCTTCATCTCCCTCCAATGACCACCGTTCACGCCACCGCCTTGCCTCCTCCTCCGACCTGAAGAACTCCCGCCGACCGCCGTCCTGGTAAGTTTATTTTCCCTATTTTTGGAAGAAATTTCAGTTATCAATGATTTAGGGTTTATAATTAATTGATGTCTTTTGAATTTTGATTTTTTTTTGCGTTACATTCGTGAAATTTTGTTGTTCGATTCTGACGGACAAAGACGAAGACAAAAGATGGTTAAATTCGATATTACTGTGAGGAAATGAATTTTTTTTCCTTAGAATATTTTCTTTGCATTATGCTAAGGAACCTTTGCAAGAAATAAGTTGGAAACTTTGGATATTTTAGGATAGTTAGGGAATCTGGGTCAGCTAAAGGGTACCCTTTTTTTCTTCAATAGACTTGTTTTACATCGTCAATAAGGTCACTGATGGAATGAAGATTCCAATGGATAGTGCTCTGATTCTTGTAAGTTAACATGCAATGCTTCTTTCTCTTTTCTGTTCTAAAAAATATACTTTTTCTGTTTTGAAATTTGGAAGAGTTGTTTCTTATGTCGAGTTTATCAATACTTAAGTTGTCTATTTCCTGCAAATCACATCCAATACTAATTATGCATATGTGCAATAGTTGCCTTCAAATTATAGCAAAGTCAATATTTCCATTCAGTGCATACGTGCATTGGTTTGGGAAGTTATTCTGGCAATTTTTGTATGTAGGCTAATTTGCACAAAATATGCTATGCTGAATGCACACTCTTTTGATTACATTAAAGTTGATTTATGAGATTATGATTTTGGCATTGTAGATGAAGAGCATCATGGCCAACGGGAAGAAGGCAGTACCATCCACATTATTTATTTGCTTACAGGCTAAGAGATTTGGTTAGTATCAATTCCTACTATCGTTTGGTTTAATATGCACTTCAAGTTCAAGTTGTTATGTGAGGCTTCTAGCTTTATGATACTGCTGCCGAGATGGGTTCTCCCATATCCATAATGAGGAGTCCCAAATGCTACATATTTCATATTTTAGGAAGAAAGCTAGTTTCAGTAATTTTCCTGAAAAAAGAATTATCCACCTTTTAAATGGACATAATAGAGAGAGAGGGAGGGAGGATATCTACTGAACTGTGCTTCCTTTCTGTAATGCGTAGACCTTTTTATGGGGTAATCTGTGATGAAAATGACCTCTTATTGGAGCTCAGCAAACTAACTATTCCCATCTTCTCTCACTAGTTGAATGTGTTAAAAAAAATCCCATTTTAAACATAGCCAAACCGTCCTTGAAAATGGAATATTTCTTCTCTGCTACTGGACATAGTGAAGCAAAGGCCTATTCGGTGCTTGATAAATGAATGAGTTTGGGATTTGGATTAATGGATCATGCATTTGATGAAGCCAGGATTCTGGCTAAGCCAGATTTAGCCCCTGCTTAGCCAAAATCCTGGCTCCGCCACTGGTTATGTCGGATGTCATCATGTCATGTTAGCACTCTGTTCAGCATGAATTGCTTACATCCAGTCAGCTATGCTTTCGAACTAAATAACCTTTGCTAAAGATGTGTTATCAATTTTGGAGCAGTCTACATATTCTTAAGAAGCTTTGGGATGTATTAATCAATTAATAAATGTCTTGAATTATTTGAGAAAAAGATGTGCGATCCTTGTGTGATACTGTACTCTATTTTACAGACTAAAAATCTATCAATCCTGTCTGATGGTTAAAAGTTTTTGCAGGGACAAGAACTCTGGTTGTAGTTGATCTCGGTGCTTCATAGAGTGCATCTGGTTTCTTCACTTTTGCTGTTTCATACATGCAGTAATGTTTACTATAATGCAGCATATAGGGTTGTTATTGATTGCTGAAGTGTTTGACTGCTCAACATCAGCCAGCAGTTTGTAATCCTATTAAAATTTTCAGAGGACATGGAATTTCTTCGAAGAACTCTTCCATCCTTACTTTTTTCACCTGTCAGGTACTCGAGCCATCCGTTTGAATGTGTTTTTCGTTTAATTTTTTCCATGTTTCTTCATACCGGAGCGAAGCAAGAAAGCAATATGGTTGTAAATGCAATCTGTGATGCATTAAGGAAAGGCTATAACTGGGATTCCCGAAGTGGAAGTTTTGATTCTGTTGAGTTCAACAATTTGCTTGTTCAGAATGTATTGCTAGAACTTAAGGAACCTACTGATGCAAAACGGGCTTTAGGCTTCTTTCACTGGTCATCTCAGAGAAAAAATTTTGCACATGGGGTTCAATCTTATTGTGTTATGGTTCACATACTAGTTAGAGCCAGGCTGCTAATGGATGCTAAAGCATTGCTTGAGTTCCTTTTAAGGAAAACTCCCACTGAATCTTCGAAATATTTAGTTGTGGAGTCGTTGCTTCATACTTATAAGATTACTATCTCAAGTTCGTTTGTCTTTGATCTTTTGGCTCAGACTTATGCTAATTTGAGGATGTTTGAAGTTGCTTTTGATGTTTGTTGTTACATAGAAAAACATTGGCTAAATTAATTAAAAAAAATGAATTTTGTCCAATTAACAAATATGTTACGAATTTTCAATTTCGTCTCAGAAAAACATGAATTTTAGGTATTGTAACAATTGTGTCTATTTGTTATTTTCAGCTAATTTATTTATCCATTTGCAAGTGTGACAATCTATGTGACATCTGATGTAGATATAGGTGTTGATGTGGTTAGAATTTTTTAAAAACAGAAAATAATTTAGACGCAATTATTAGAAATCAGTTTCATATATGTCCACTTCAGATGTCATATGGACTGTCACGCTAGCAAATGGATTGGTTTAATAACATAAAATATCACGAATTTTAATCTTTTTTGCATTTATGGCAAAAAAAATTTTTTTCAATTTCTTTAAGACTGGACGATAAGTCGTTTCATGCATTACAAAAAACATCCTGTCGTGTACTGTGTGAAGAACAATACAACACTTGAACGACCAGTCTTCTATTTTTCATTTGAAACGACGTGTTATTGTTTTTTGCAACCAGATGACCAGACGTTTCTCCAAATTGTTTGTTTAGTCATAGCGAATGATATATCATTTTGTTTATTTGAACGACCTGTCGTTTGGTATTGCTAACTAAATCTGATTTTGCTCACGTGGACGACTGTCACGTGGCATTGATGGCCACGTCAGTACCACATCGATATTTTCCTTTTTTTTAACATATTTTAATAAATACAAAAATGACTAAAATTCGTGTTATTTTATATTATTAAGTCCAATAGATGGAAAAATTAACTAAAAAATAACAGAATACACAACTGTTAATATACCCAAAGTTAATATTTTTCTGAAAACAAAATTAAAAATTCGTGACATATTTATTAATTTGAGAAAAATTCTTTTTTTTTCAATTAATTTAGCGGAAAACATTCTCTTGTAGCCTCATAAGTTTCAATACTCTAATTCATGTTGGTAAAAAATCTGACGAAACACCTGTGGTATGGAGGATTTATGAGCATATGATTGAGATAAAAATATACCCAAATGAAGCAACAATCAAAACTATGATTAATGCTTTGTGCAAATAAGGGGAATTACAGAAAATTATTGACATGTTAGATAAAATCAATGGGAAA
>CAODLS010724730.1:0-11517 GCA_948243855.1 Flueggea neowawraea
GATGATGCACGCTGTTAAGCAGATAGGTGTAGTTCTTAGCAAGCGTCAGCTTCTGCTGGATAGAAGATTGGTCGGAGAGCTTGTGATTCTTGCGAAACTCAACAGTTGCGAACTCTCCGTAGTGGCGCTTTTAGTCTTCGTTCCCCACATGCTTCTTTATCGCCTTCAATAGGTGACGATACGTCGTCGTTGCTCCTCCCCTCATTTCGATCGATCCGATCAGTAGATTCGAGTGGAAAAGAGGAGCCAAAGGAATTGTGCAGAGAGACCGGGAGGCGAGAATTGGGAGAGAAGAAATGAGGTTTGTGTTTGGGCTTTTGTATTGATATGTGAGGCCCAATTTGATCTTTGAGGCCAGAATAATAAGTGTGAAACGCACCGTTTCCGCCATCCCTATTTCTATTGATTCTCTAACGTCTAGCTTGAGGCGAATCAGATCTCTCTCTCTGTTTCTGGTCAGTGGAAGGTGCGAGACGACATGTCGCAGAGGCCAAGAAAAGCCGCGCTGCCTCCTGCTCAGGAGGTATTTAATTAGTTTTGGAAATTTTTCTTTTTCTTCATTTCTAGACCCTGTTTGTTCCCAAGAAAACGCGGGAAAACGAGGACGACTAATGGTGGTTCTTTTTGTAAATTTTGCAGAATATAGAGAAATTGGAGAAGGTGATAAACGAGGGGAATTTCTATGGAGCTCAACAGATGTATAAATCTATCAGCGCCAGGTATTGTCATAAATTCGACTCGAAACGGCAATATAAAGGTGGTTTCGATGATTGACTTATGTGTGTGTGTTGGAATTTTTTTTTGGGTTGGTTTTAGATATGTCTCTGCTCAGAGATATTCTGAAGCTTTGGATATTCTTCATTCTGGTGCATGTCTCCAACTCCAAAATGGGCAGGTGAATTTTGTTTCCATATTTTTTTGGTTGTGATTTTAAATGTCGGGAATGATCTGTTTGGTGTAGATGAGGACTTTAATATGCCTCTGAGATATATTAATATAAAACATTATAATGTTATACTGAATAACGATAATCTTGAAGTTGGATGGTTGATGGGTTGATTCTGGTGGATGAAGCAGGTTAGTAACATTATATTGATTATATCATTTTTTAGGTTACTTGTGGATCGGAGCTTGCTGTGCTGTTCGTGGAGACCCTTGTTAAAGGAAAAGTTCCTTACGATGATGATGTACTTGGTCAGTTCAGTTGTTATGTTTTTATTTGTAATAATGCTCGTCAGCTCTACACTCTAATGTTTCAAAGTGTTTGTAAATGTTCTACTTTATGTGTCAGTAGTGACAACTTAAGTGTGAGCGTTGAATGTGCATTTGTTATAGGAAACATCTGGCTTTATATTTTGTGCTTGATATATTGCATGTTTCCATAGACATGGCTTCTTTGAATATAATTCTTTTGGTTTCTGTTTATTTGTGATTATGATAAGATATCTATCTTAGACCGTGTCAGGAAAATCTACAAGCTGTTTCCTCAAATTCCTCTGCCACAACGTCTGGCTGATGATGATGATATGCAACAACTTGCTGAAGCCCTTGGTGCTGCAAAAACACGTGTAGAATGTTGCATGACATTTTTGAAAGCTGCTATTAAGTGAGATGTTCGATCCTTTTTGATTATTTTTGGAACCTATCTTTTTGTTGATATTGTCTTTTTTCTAGTTTGGATGATTGCCGGGACCAATGTTGGAATTTTATCTTAGTTTTGTGAAGGCACGTGTCGATACTGCCAATACGCAACCTTTCATTAATGTCTTTTATCATTTCTCGGGTTCCATGGGTAAAACCTATTTATAGGAATAGTAGAAAAGGGAGTCTTTTTAAAAACCATCTATGTTCATCTATTGAACGAAATTCTTTGGCTAGTGGAAGCAGTCTATCTTGCAAGTTTATTTACACGATGGTTATTTTTCAGGTGTTGGTTAGATTCCCACATTACTCATATAACAGGATTATGGGATCACATCTTGATGGAATTAAGCTTGGAGAATTAACCAAGTGGCAAAATAAATGGAGAAGTAGATAGATGCAATGTAATAGAGGGTATAATTTACAGCGGTTATTCAATGGTCATTTGGGATGCAGTCATTGTGTATTTTGACCATATGTTTCTTTTAGAATAAAAGTGAAACTTGACTGTGGCATGGCACATTAGTTCCTTTTTGAATTTCTTTTCTTCCCCCCTTCAGGTGGTCTGCAGAGTTTGGAGCTCCTAGGAATGGATCTCCTCAGCTGCATACTATGCTAGCAGAATATGTATATTCTGAATCTCCAGAAGTGGTAGGTCCGGCACTGATATTTAATTGCGAATTGAAAATTGTGAGATGATGCAATTTTCACCTCTCAGGGTTCTGATTCCTATATTGCAGGTTGTTTGCTAAAGTAAGATGCTAACAAGTGAAAACTCTATAAATATTGTAATAAATAAAAATATGTGAACAAAAAATGTGTATGAAGCCTTTTTATGCCTGCTATATTGCGATAGTTCTGTAATTTGCATTGGGACTACTGTAAATGTTTAATTGTTTATATTTGCACTTCTTTTGTTTTTCCTCTTTGGTAATTTTTTTTCCTAGTCTTTTAAGTATACTCTCCTTGCGGCATTTTTTTCTGTGGCGAGACACAAGAAATTATGCTACATAACCTTTTGATTTATTTGCAGGACATGACTAGAGTATCATATCATTTTGTTAGAGGTGATGATCCATAGAAGTTTGCTTCCACTTTAGTCAATTTTATGGAAAAGGTTAGTTTTTTTGAATTCAGTAACAAGTTTGGGAATCTTATTTGGTTTTATTGGATGTTATTTTAATTGGTGTATATCTTCCAAACAAACATGCAGTGTTATCCTGGAGAAGATGATCTGGCTATTGCAAGAGCAGTTTTAATGTAGGCTTGCTTTTTGCTGAGATCATTTACCTGTTCTTTTACTGTTCTTGTTGTCGTATTGTTTGACACGCTAACTTGCCAGGCGAAGTTTCTATCTTGTTGTAGGTATTTAGCTATGGGTAACCTGAGAGATGCTAATTTACTGATGGATGAAATAAAGAGACAAATTGATGCCAAGGAGCTTTAACTTCCCCAATCAGATTTGATTCAATACATCAATCGTCTTCTACTAACGTTAGTTTTTCATTTCTTTTATCCCCCTCATTTAGTCATCTGCATCAAACATATAAGCTATCAATTGTTAACACAGTTTTGATGTTTGAGGTAGTGCATTTCATAGCAGCATATAAGTCTTTCAATTTGATCGACCAGTTACCACAAAATGAATAGAATTGCTGAGCTTGTTCTTTTGAGGGAAGAAATTAAGAGAAAAAGAACTAATAACCAGCGAGTTTGTTTATTGATTTGGATAATAAGAATATAAAGAGAAGATTGAAAATATAGTGGTTGTATTAATCTGGGAAAACAAGAGCAGAATGATTGAAAACCTGCTTTTGGTTCATTGGTTTTACGAGTGCTATGAATAATAAATAATCAAGGAAAGCAAGAGCAGAATGTAGTTCTTGTCTCGTTAGATTGCTGCGATTGAACTATCAGAAAAATTAGCACTAAACCTTGATCTTCCTTTGCTTGTTAGATGAAAGATTCTATTATTTTGACATGTCTGCTTCGGGATCTGACACAGGTTGCAGAGAGATGCTTTACCACTTTTTAATATGTTGAGAGCTAATTATAAACCAAGTCTAGACAGGGAACCTGCCTTTAACGAGGTATGATATTTTCGCGGGCTAGTCACCACCTTTTTTTTTTTTACTTTTTTTTCTGGTTAAATTGTTATGTTGCCATAATTTACCTTCCGGCTTTTTTGCTTTATAGTTTTCTATTAGCTGCAAGTTTTAGTTTCTTAGGCCCTTTGGCTTTTGAATTGGTATTGATGCATGTATGAATTCCAACATGATCATCATGTTCAGTTGCTAGATGAAATTGCAGAGTTCTATGGAGTACAACGTAGAAACCCCTGCAAGGGATGTTTGGAGACACTTTCAAGGTAATGTTTTTGAATATCTTTGAGCTTCTGTACTGCCTAATTGTGCTTTTGAAGGACCAACAATGCTATATGAGACTGATGCTCTTCTCTTAACATTCATCCCAATATTTCTAAAACGAGTGAAGAAGCTATTGATGTAATATGTATTTTCCCTAATTGTTGATTACTGAAATTCTCATATATTAAACTTTGCAGATAGGAAATGAGTTGCTTTGATTGGTCAATAAATCCTGTTTTTTTTTTCCCGAATCCTGTGTTTTTCCCCTAAACTGGGGAAATTAATTTTCTTTCCTCCAGCATTCACTCTTTACAAGGAATGTCAATTGTAGGGTTATTTTCTTTAAAATGCCATGAATTACGTTTGTAATGAACGAAAAGTTTTGTACAGCCTGACTCTACACAGGCTTGCTAATGTATTAATGGAGTTCTTTTAACAGGAAGAAATTGAGAATTTACTTGAACTTGCACAATCCAGTTCACTCATCTATGGCAAAAACAACTCCATTTTCCTGCTCAAAGTTGTGAATCGTTTGGTCCACCACCTAAATACACACAACAGAAAATTAATTCCCATAAAAAACACATTCATCAAAACCATCAAACACATTCAATGAAAGAAACCATCAAATTTGCCCTAACAACTCACATTGGTATCACTGAGTTCCAGGTTATAAAAATCCATAGAGTTTCCCTTAAACAACGGCCCAGCATGCCACGTCCCAAGCTCTAACTTCACAAACTTCGGACCACAAAACCTAAAGACCTTAGCTTCCTCCACACTCGGAGGCACATAAAGGTGCCCGCAACAGGACTTCACAACGTCGTCGTCTTGCTTCTCCACGATGGATGGTTTGGCTACTCCGAGGTACCATACACCGCCTCCGATGGCACCAAGGCACTGAGTCACACTGGCGTGGTGCGTAATTGTGGAGAACCCAAGCGGTCTATCCTCTAGATGCATGATATGAAACCTTGGCGTCCCTCTGGTTAGTTCTAGTTGGGCATCATCGGCCCCGAACTCGTGGCCGTCAGGTGTTGGTTCTATGACTTGGCCGTACTCTTTGAAGCTATCCGACGTCGCTTCGATTGGTTTCAGGATTTTTATTTGTGGACCTTCCATCTTTTTGTACATCTCTAGTGGTTGACGAAACTAGAGAATGTGCTTCGGTTTTAATCAACTTTTCGGTTATTATCGGCTCCAGATAGGCTACTACGACATCGTTTTCGCCAAACTACATATTTTCCGATTTCACGAGTCTTCCTGCATTAAGCACACACATTACAAGTAAAAAGAAGTTCATTTCCACAACCCTAATGATAAACAGGGGCATGCCCAACAGAAGCAATAGCGATCTCTAATTCATATTCAACAGCAAATTTCTAATTCATATTCAAATATTCAACAGCAAATGTAGGTAGCAATCTGCGTTTCCTGGATTCAACTTCCAGGAAACATGCACTTGTAATCTATGAATTCAATAAACTGTCAAAAGCATAACGCACTAAACACGTTAAAGCATTATTCAGGACGACCACATAATCTCTGTATCAACTCAAAGAATGGGTCAATCTAACTTCACATGCTAAACGATTTTCTCTATTTCACCAGACATTCCCAAAACGATTCAGACTTGCGTTTCCTTTTTCGACATGTTTCTCAGAAACATAACACACATTCAACAACTAAAAACACCAAGCCAAAACCAATAAAAAAGAATACAAATTTCTCGGAGAGGAATAAAGAGAGAGTAATCTAACCCCATTTTGTCCAGAAGAAGAAGTTGCTATGCGGTGAAAGAAATCGAGCGTGAGTTTCTACTTTCGATGGACGAGAGAGAGGCAGCTAGTGAAACCCTAGTTGCAGCGTAACTTTATACTAACACTTCAGAGGGCAAATCTGGAATAGCGGGAAAAGGCCAGCACTAGGAGAGAGGGAGACACGGTGCGTATAAACTATAAAGTATAAACAACAACCAGCAAAACGGTGCGTACAAAAATAACACTGTACATTTTTTTCCTTCAAGAGTGGGTACTACAATACCATGAAAGATTAATTTAGTACATTAGCATTCTCTAAATGGATTTAGCTCGGAGTATCTGATTCTATATCTAACCCACTTGGTAGAAAGTATTTTTTTCATATTTCTTTATTTTCGATTTAGAAGAATAGGATGTTGTGACCGATTAATGAATTATGAACTTAATTATTTTAAAAAAAAGGATTTAGCGGAATATATACGCTACAAAAAATTAACTAATTGAAAATTTATTCAAAGTTCAATGATATGCTTTTTACCCACCAACAGAATAATCTTTAGGTAAGATAGCAAAAAACCCTAATTTTTTCTATTCCCCTAATTTTCTTTGGGTCTTCTTTGAATTGGCAAGGAGGGAAGTGATTCATGGTGTGGGTGTGGCTAATTGATCCCTTTTGAGTGTGTTTTCTTTTGTCCTGTTCTCGCGAGAAGCCTTCTCTGTAGCCATGAACAATCTGCATCGTCCTCCTGAGGGCGATATGCAGATTGACGATCACCTTACAAAGGGCGATCCACCTGATATTACAGACCCTAGAAACACTAAAAAAGGGAAGATAAATGAATATGGGGGAAATGAGATGGAAAAAGATCAGGAGGATTCTCGCAGCCAACCGACGATTAAGGAGAAACTCTTGTCTTCTGTCAGGGAAGATCAAAAGGTTACCATGAATAAGGAGGTTGACATTGAGATTTCAGAGGCCGATGTGGTTGTGGATCTTGAAGAGTGAATCCCAGCGGTCTGGTTTTCAAGTAAGGTTAGGGAGGAACCAAACAACATGATCAAGCAGATTGTTGTGGTTCGATTATTGTTGGGCAGCCTTGGATACAAAGGTCTCCTCGTTGGGATTCATTACTTATGGAAGCCGAAGGGCGAGTTCCACGTTATGGACTTAGAAAACAACTTTTTCCTAGTGAAGTTTGAGCTCAATTCTAATTATGTGCATGCACTTTTTGATGGCCCTTGAGTTATGAGAGGCACGTACCTTATTGTCCAACCATGGACTCCTGATTCCTCGACAAAGAAGACTATTCCATCTGCGGTGGCGGCTTGGGTTCGCCTTCCTAGACTTCCTATCCAATATTACAATAAAACACAATAAGGTATATCAGGAGTCTTATTGGTTAGGTGGTGCTTATTGATTATAATACGTCTCTAAATGGTAGCGGGCAATTTGCTCGTATGACCGTTGAATTGGATTTGGCCAAGCCTATCACTCCGGCGTTATTGATTGATGGTAGATACCAAAAAGTCGAGTATGAAGGTCTCCATGTTTTATGTTATCATTGTGGGAAAATAAGACACCTTATTGATAAGTGTCCAGCGGATAAAAATTCCACAAACGTTAAGCATGAGCAGACAAGGATGGTTCAAGATACCGGGAAGGACATGGCAATGGTGGAACAACCGCATGATTCAAATCTAGTCATAGAGGAGGTCGAAAAACAAGCAACCAATGAAGCTAATTTTGGCCATTGGATACATGCCAAGAATGGTAGACAAAATTCAAATGGGAAGGAGGACAATACACAAAGAAAGCCAAAACCAAAGAGTGTGAGAAACAAAGGAAACAATTATGATGGATCTAGATTCCGAGTGTTAAGGGAAGAGATTGGGCAGGCTTCGGAGGGATGTCTGGAAAGTGATAACGATAATACAGAGACTGAGGTTGGGTTGGAAACAAATACTCACTGTGGATCTTCAAATGATGAGACAATTAGAACCCTTGCAACTAGTACGCAACAAAGTCGTCAATAAAAGCCAGCTGGGATTTGTCAAAAGACTAACCAAGGAATGTCCAAAATGGAAGTGAACAACAAAGTCCATCAACCCAGCAAACATAAACTCCAAGAAAGTCAAGTCATTGTTAATAAACCCAACAATATGGAGAGGATGGATACTCAAGAAAAGTAAGTTGAACCCAAGTTTTCACCTGTGGAGGTGCACAGTTTGGTTGCTACCACTTTTACAGAATTATTAAGGCCCCAGATTCTTCAAAAAGGAGGCGACGAGGATGAAAACAGTCCTACAACTATGCCTACTTCCTTAAACCCGGTATCAAATACCTTTGTGTCCTTTAGTAAAAATGAGAGGGATGACGATCCTTTTTCCCAAATGGTCGAAATTATTGGGGAAGAGGAGATTATTGATAGCATAGGAGTTGGGCAGATGAGAGAACCACCTGATAAGTCTCAGAGCAAGATTGTCAAACCGCTCTCTTTCAAGTTGCGCAGACATCCGAGGAGTCGTAAAGTCACGCCTTACACTTCTAAAATGATAGATTCAACAATTAAGGAGGAGTTCTCTGAGATGGTTGTGCAAAATCCCGATGTGACTCTGGATACTGACGATTTTACAAGGGTGGAAACACTTAATTGGGTTTGATCTTTCTGGTTTTTTGTTTGCTGTGTTGTTGCTAGTTTTTTACTTGCTGATTTTTTACTGTTAATTATTTATTATGTTTAATCTATTTGTGTGGAATTGCTGTGGTGCAGGAAGTGATGAGTTCAGACATGCTTGTAAGCAGTACCTAAAGGTTCATTCCCCTTCGATGGTGGCAGTGTTTGAACCTAGGATTAGTGGGAATAGAGCGGATAAGGTGATCAAGTATTTAAATTTCCCTCACTCTCATCGCGTGGAAGCTGATGGTTTTAAAGGAGGGATTTGGGTTCTTTAGAAAGATGATATTGAGGTTACTGTTCTGTTTAGTTATTTCCAGATGGTTCATATGCAGGTCAAGGATAAGCTGCAACAATGTTTTCATGTATCTTGTGTGTATGCGAGCCCTCAAAGGACTAAAAGGAAGAATATGTGGATTCAACCTTCAGCACTAAAAAGTATTATTGGTAACCTTCCCTGGTGTATTGCTGGGGATTTCAGTGCCATTTTATCTGGAGAGGACAAAAAAGGTGGGGCTCTTTCAAGGTGTAAGCCTTGCAACTTGTTTCAGGATTGTTTTTTGGAGTGCGAATTAGTGGACTTGGGTTTTCATGGTCCGAAATTTACATGGTCAAGAGGGAATTTAATGGCGTGGCTTTACCGAGTGTTTGTGAACGAGTAGTGGGTGGATATTTTCTCTGATAGCGTTATCCTCCACTTGCCTAAAGTTTATTCTGATCATCGTCCTCTGCTTATGTGTACAGAGAACCCTCATAGATTGAGAGCTACCAAGTCGTTCCACTTTCTAAATGCATGGGCTACTAATGAGAGTTTCAATGAGGTGGTTAAGAATAGCTGGAGGAAAGACACTAATATTTTTGAGTCCATAAATTCTTTTAAAAAGGCAGTTCATAAATGGAATAAAATATACCTTTGGGTATATAGAGTGTAGGAAAAGTGCTCTTATGGATAAGCTGGAGACGGTTCAGAAGTTGTTGGAAAACCAGAATTCGGAGCATTAGATCATTAAAGAGGCTGAGATTATGGAGAATCTGGAGATGACTATGCTTCAAGAGGAAATCCTCTGGCAACAAAAATCTAGAAATGATTGGATCTAATTGGGCGACAAGAATACTAAGTTTTTTCACAATAAGACAAGGATGAAAATGAGTTATAACCGTATAAAGATGCTGAAAATGGAGGATAATCAGTGGTGCTACGATGATGAGAAGTTACGAAAAGGGATTAGGTTTTTTTTGAAAACCTTTTTAATAAGGAGGACAATATTCTTCCCAATGTCAGGCTAAGAACTATTTTCCTCACCTTTCAAATGAAGATATAAGATTTCTAGAGGAACCTATTCGGTCTGAGGAAGTCAAATGTGTTGTTTTTGAGATGGGTCCTAATAAAGCTGCCGGGGAGGATGGTCTAAATGCTTTCTTTTTCCAAAACTAGTGGAATACAGTTGGAAGCCCTCTTATTCATTTCGTTCAGGAGGCTTGTAAGAATGGGTCTTTCCCGGAGAAACTCAATTCGACCATGTTGGTTCTCATACCCAAGTTAGCAGGGCCGGAGAATTACAACCAATTTTGTCCTATAAGCTTGTGCAACATAATCTATAAGACTATTACAAAGGTGCTGGTTAATCATATGAAAAGTTTCCTGCCAAAGCTCATTGGGGAGGGTCAAACCAGCTTTATTCCGGGTCGGCACATCACTGAGAATGTTATCATTGTGCAGGAAGCGATACATTCTATGAAAAGGAAGAAAGGCACAAAGAATATGATCCTAAAGATCGATTTACATAAGGCTTATGACAAGTTAAGATGGGAGTTCATTGAAACTACATTAAAGGAAGCCCATTTTCCTAATAATTTCATTAGAATTATTATGTTCTGCATTACCTCTATTTCAATGCAGGTTCTTTGGAATGGCGTCCCTTCAGACAAATTTTGGCCTTCGCTGGGTGTGCGTCAAAGAGACCCTATATTACCCTATATTTTTGTCTTGTGTATTGAAAGACTTGCGCATGGCATTCGGGAACAAATTGATAATAGGAATTGGTTCCCGATTAAGCTTAGTATCAATTGTCCCCCTTTGTCTTACCTATTTTTCGCAAATGATCTTCTCCTTTTTTTTTTCAAAGGCTAACAAGAATAATATCCTTTGTATTAAAGGTGTGCTTAATCATTTTTCAATGTTTCAGGTTAGATTGTCAGCCCCAACAAATCCTAAATTTTTTTCTGGGAGTGTTCCGAGCACTGAGGCTAGAATACTAAGTAATCTAGCTGGTTTTTGGCTACAGAGAGATTTGGGGAAGTATTTAGGGGTGTGGTGTTGTCAGGGTTTTCCCTAAAGACTAAGGCAAATGTACCTATCGTATATAACAAGTGGACCCTTGAGTACCGAGTGTCGTATCCCACAGAGACTACAATTATTAGCTACCCACTCTTCCCCTATTATCTAGCCGATAAATTAACTGATTTCGAATATATAAAATAAATAAACTAAACAAATGCAAACAATAGAATAAACAATGAGAAGATGGTACCTAGACGCTGAATCCTCCTAGACCGAATTGAGTAACAAGGACTCGTTATTCAAACAATCATTCAGGCAATTGGACCGTGGAAATTCCTAAGGTATATTAACCTCTCTATCGAATTAGCTAATGCCTAACAACTAGGTTAAATAACCCGAATCTCTTCCTAATTAAAACTCCTATCGTTGCTTTAACACACTGCTCTATGAATTTTACTATTAGGTTTGACCCTAATCCGGAGGATTTGTGTCGACCTATCTCTAGGTTTGTATACAATTCCTCTCAATTATGAACGCTCTATCATACACAGAATCTGTCGATTACACATGCACGAAACAATATTGGAATCGAAAGGCTAGCAACAATCAATTCAACAATGCGCATTATAAATCATAATTGAGTCACAATCCATAAATTAATTGAATAAATAACACAATCCAACATCACATAATCTGCCTAGGGTTCATCACATCTAGGTACACAAAATAATTAGTTCATAACAATTGAAAGATATACAACAAGATCAAAGAGAAATCTAGAGAGAGAAGGAAAA
>CAODLS010724767.1:0-11965 GCA_948243855.1 Flueggea neowawraea
GTGGCAAAGTTTTGAACTCTGATAAGAGTTTTCGATAAAAGGATTTTGGATTTCGAAAATACTTTGTACAACCTAAAAGGGTCTTGTTTTGAAAGCTTCGATAAGATAAAACGGTTTTTGAACGGTTTTGCTTTGATTTTGGAAAGCATGACAGCTTTAAATAAAATTTGGAAAGTTTTTGAAAGATTATGGTTTAGTTCCAGGAGTATTTCGTGCATGCTGTTTGTTTTAGTTACAAACAATTTCGAAATGTTTTCGTGGAAACCATACTATGTATATAGTGTATACGTATGTATATCTGTCGTATACCGCATGTGTTAGTTTTCAAATGGTTTTCAAACCAGTCTTTGTGAGACACGTATGAGGCGATCTGGAGTGTTGTCCCTCACTCACAAGGTTTGACCCTTTTTCTTTGTTTGTTTTGTCCCTGTTATTATCATCTTTCCGGTGACTCTTGTGGATTATGTTCATTGGCTTTTGATGCTCAATGATAGATTCTGATGTTACGGTCAATGCCCTTTTGACCTGGCCCATTTGTATGATTTGTTAGATGCTCCACACCGGGTTCCTGTGTGATGTGCTATGTTTCTGTTATTATTTCTGACATTTCAAATGTTTTAATTTGAAATAATTTTCGTACTTAATATTATATATGTTTTGTTTTTAATAAACAAATATTATACTTTTATTTATTTTTCATATTTCTTTAAATATGATATTTGGGTAGAAGTTCTGTACTATAGAGGCTTGTACGGAATGAGTCGGACTCCCATAAACGATTCACCTCGTACGCCGATCATGGTCCCGGAAATGGGTCGTGAGAGTTAGGGCTCACAACTCATATGAATTGCGTGAAGAGGGAAATGAGATGAGACTTTGATGAGCAGCGGCGCTGAAGTAAGGTTTCTTGATTTCGTGCCCTTTATTTGGACATAATTGATTCAGTGCAAACAACTACATCATATGTCATTTTCAATCAACGAATAGAATTAATTGGCTATATCTAACGGTCCATATTTACTCCCTAATAAATTGAATATGGTGACTCATGAATCGCCCAAGTAACTACCGTATTGGGTGAGGAGTGAAGCGAGTGTGGGGTGGAAGTTTCGGACTTGAAAAGGATAATAATTAATTGCGATTGATTTATGGCTTTGGGTTACGAAGAAAGTGCTACTGAAAATAGGAATAAATTGTCATGACCGTTAGCACTCATTTTTCTCAATATTCATGACACCTACTTTTTAACATGATCAAAAAAATTTATTAACTTATCTACTTTTATATAATACAAATGTTTGAATTTTTAAAACTTATTTTTTTTATTTTTATTAATAATATATAAAAACTACATAAATCTATTCATTTATTTATAATTTATTTAAAAATTATTTCTCTTTCTAGGTTCATTTGATACAACAACATTTAACATGTATCATATAAAATTTTTTAATGATTGGTATGAATAAATAATAAAAAAATAAAAAAATAATATGTTTTTTAATAAAATATTATATACTCATAAAAAATATTTTATACTATTGTCAACAAATGAGCCTTCTATTTTTTTTTATTATATAGATTAGTAAATATATTGAATTTGTTGTCTACTTTTGCAATCTCTATCACAAATATGTACTATTGGTGGTATATATATTTTGTACTTGGTGTTAGTTAAATTGAAAATGATCAATTTGATTTGGTATTTGACCTATCTCTTTCAAGTTAATGGACAATTAACAGAAATGTATACGTAGGCAAGTTAAAATCAATCAATTATTACACCAGTGATTTGGTCAAAAAAAATTTGCAATAGTGATTCACCAAAAAAAAGGAAAAGCTATTGCATTAATAAATTCAACTTAGAGAAATTAAAAAAGTTGGATATGTTGAAAATTAGATCAAAATTAGAGTATATTTTGTAACTAGAATATGAAAAATGAAACTACGATAAATAATTCGTGTTCACATAATATAATTTTTGTTATCTTATATTTTGTAAGTAAAATATAAAATGTAAGCAAGTTTGCAGCAAACATGCAGCATAAAACATGGTGCATATAAGTCCAAACCAATCCATAGAATATTGCCTTCACTTTGGATGAATTGAAATTTTTTTAAACCCTTTTTTTGTTTGCTTGTTCTTTCTAGCTTTATGATTAATTACATGGACCTCAATACAATTTTGAATATCATAGAAAGTTTTTAACTATACCATTGGACTCAATTACTTTTTTTTGTTTACAAACAGTTGAAGATTATCTTAGAATATAATTAAGTAGTAGTAAAACAACTACACTCGAGGCATGAAGTTTTAAGTTTAAAATTCGTCCAGATAAAAGGGGCTTGGGTAATATAGATGAAAAAAAAATTAGTTCAAAATCTTAGCGTATAGGTAAAATTTGTTCAATACCAAAAAAATTGTACCATCAACTTGTTATTTCCCTTAATTACCTTAATGTTGGATGAAAGGCAGACCAAGTTTCAAGCTAAATTTTATTGATTAGTAACAAATATGAAGCAAAATACAATTCGTAATTGCATTTAAAATACTAGCCAAGATAAATAAAAGAAGATGTAAATGTATTATGATTGCATATACTTTCTTTCTTAAATGTTTAAATGTGAGTTCATGATTGAGGTCTAATCATTAAATTTTCTCATTCAAATTTTTAAAATACCCATTTTCCTTCTTTTTTTTTTTCTTGCTAAACTATCATTATCCTTTTAGATTGTATAGTAAGAATCGTTGCTTGTAATGATTTTGCGTTAAGATGGAAAGAATTAAGGAGCCAAATTTTCCAAAAATTGACATGAGGAGGCTTTTTTTGGTCAATAATTGACACGAGGAGGCTCACACTTCCCTTCTTGTGAGTTTTAATAACATCATGCACGACTTGCAATTATGATGGACATTCATTCTTTGCCTTAGTGGGTTATCGTTATCACAATATTATTATTATTATTATTATTATTATTATTATTCTTTTCATTATTATTTATCGATATTCCATTCATATTGCGAATTATTGTAATATAATTGTATAAATTCTTTCTCTCTCAAAAGAAATATTAAGTTCAAGTTTTGAATATATAGAAGCTTTAAAATTTGGTAGAGAGAGATTAACCGTTCGCAAAAATTGATTCTATTAAGGCCAAATCTAAACAAGTCATAATTTAATAAGAAAAATTGTCGTTCGCAAAAATTATGTGTGACTCTAATCTAAATTAATTAGTAAGACATCAAACAGTCATATTTAATAAAAAAATAATATTCCAACCGTATCTCTTTATGTGATTATGTTCTAAGATCTTGGCATTGAGAGCTTCTTGGAAACTTAAGCGTATAAACTAGAAAAATAGCTTCCTCACCAACGATTAAGGATTAATATCACACGTATAGAGCAGTATGTTTCCAGCAAAATAATTTATCTTTATCCATATTTTCTATATCTTTAATTGCTAAAAATCTAGAACAGGGTTTCTTTTTAATTAATTATTTTATTATTATCAAATTCCAATTATTATTTATCGATATTCCATTCATATTGCGGATTATTGTTATAGAATTGTACATATTCCTCCTCTCTTAAAAGAAATATTAACTTCGAGTTTTTGGTATTGTTACCACCAAATTTATTGTTGTCTCGAGAGGTCTCTTCGAACCAAAATGTTCATGGGCTTAAAGGTGTTGGCACTAATTAAGCAAGTCAAAAATGATTGGCCATGCATGGAAGTGGAGTCAATTTTTACTGCATGGATATGGCCACAAAACACATCATAGGTGATTAATTCAATATAAAGTACAAGGAGAGAAAAACATGGTGCAGTTACAAAACATGGTGGCGTAGAAAGTAGATAACATGGAGCCACTTATTGCAAGTCAAGGACTATAAAAAGAGAGGATGGCCTTCAGCGACGGTCCAACACCAACACAACTCATTTGTCTTTACATTTATCTTTACCTTTTTTTTAGTTTAATATTTAGTTTAGCCATAATGTAACCTTTTACTTTCTGTACAGTAGGAGTAGCGTTAACTTAGTACTCAAATCCACCAATTCAAAGTGTTTTATGACCTGAGCCATGCCCAACCAATCACATGCTCTCTTAGAAGTGCATTCTGACTTGAGTCGTGCCCGGCTCCCGTGCCCCATGCCTCTCTTAGAAGCATTTCTGACTTGAGTCATGTTTGATTCTCATGCTCTCTCAGAAGCCCTTTGAATTCTCCCATGTATTTTCATATTTCATTATCAATAATATTAGCTTGTTCGTCATGCACTCGTATCTGATTTAAAGTCCTAGGCTTCTAGACAACACGAACCCTTCGAAATAAATGACCGCTCTCGAGCGCGACCCCTAGGATCGATGAGCCTCGGGATCGCAAAAGCGGGGGAACAGATATGGCAACCACAGTGGGACAATGACACAACGGATTTTCACATATTTGTCAAGGAATGACGAGTGTGGAGACTTGGTATAAGTGGGTCATCCACTTACCTGCAAAAAACAAAACATTTATTCTTTGGCATTGATCTGTTTCTCCACCTATCATTTAATAGTTCCCATGACTCATGCAAACGTTGACATATGTTTGCCAAATGATCAACAGAAGTGTGCATAATGAAAATATAATGATGGACCACGACCACCATTGGTGAGGGCACTTAGCTTCATGAGGCCGCATTTGAACTTTAAATTTTGAGAGTAGGCAGCGGAACTTATTTCACGATGCGGAAAGCACGACATTCATATTGTTGAAATATCAAGATCGATGGTGTTGAATTTCCAAACCCGAAGGAAAAAAAAAAAAAGAAGCCATGCCGAGGTTGGTATTGTGCTCGAGGAAATCTCGCGCTAACAAACTACCAAGAGACAAGAGCTCCAGAGGCTCTTAGAAAAACTCAAAAGTTGGTGTTCAACTTCATGAGGTCATCCAACTCGAAGAGACTTAGTCGAGATGTGGTGTTCAACGTCGTGAGGTCATGAAAATCCATCTCAAAGAGACTTAGTCGAGAGGTGTTAGGAAAACCAAGCCCGAATGTTAAAGGTTGTGAAAAGAAAACGTCGGGATGGGCTCATTCTTAGAACTCAGTTTGGTTATAAGAAATTTAGTTGTCGAACTCGGGATGCCACAATGCCGGTCAAGTAAAGTTGGCAGGTGTACAAGCCATTTGTGTGCTTGGCCAATTTAATGGATGCCACTTGTTAAGTTGATTCCATTAATGGAGAAAAACATGTGCGGTGACCAATGACTCAGTGCAATACAAATTTGTTAATATCCATTTAAGTGATTTTGTTTCACAAGTTCACTGTATTGGTTAATTTGACAAATTGCTATGCATTGATGTCGTCATCATATATGAAATTGTAAATTGTGCTCCATCAAGCCGCAATCCTGGTGCAAGTCACGAGTCACCGAGTGAGGAATAAACACTGAAATGGCGGATAAGCTATCACCGAGCCCAATCCCTGAAGCGAAGGGAGTCCATCATCGAGATCAATTGCAAGGCCGAGAAGTGACCAGTTCAACTGATCAGAGTAATTGAGTTTATCAACATAGCCATGTGGATATGGATTGGCTTGACAAGTTTTGGCAATTTATTTCTCATGTCTATGAAGACATGTGGCTACTAGCATGTCAACTTGTCAAAATTTGGAAATCAAATTGCATAGATGAACATACATGCTTGGCCGAGAATCTTGATTGACCAAATTGTGCTAAGTTTCATCGAGATATACTTCCATCGGTTCGATAATGCCTTCAAAGAGTATGCCAAGCCGAGCACGACGAAATGGACTGAAAGATACATTTTCGAGTGTCGGGCCAAGGCTGGTATTTATGATGAACTGTCGAGAGGTGGCCAAACCAAACGGAAGCTTGAGATGATGCTTAGAAAAAGCCAGCTCGAGAGGTGGTTATAGAAGCCCGGGAGTTATCCAAGTTAAGAGGAAAGCTTGAAAGAATTAGGTAAGCCCGAGAGTTATGAAAATTGGAAACAATTTCCAAGTACTCAAGAGGTGCTTTGGGAAAAGCTTTACCACAACAAGAGCTTAAGGGAAGCAATGAAATCCGAGTTTTTCTAAAAGGGAGACGAATGAGACGAGCCCGACAATTAAAGAAGAAGAGCTCGAGAGCCGCTTAGAAAATCTCGAGAGGTGTTTAGGACAAAGTGAGCTCGGAAAAGTGCTCGTCAAGTGCTAAAAAAGAAAATAGGCATACGGTTGGAAAACAAACAACTAGCTCAAAGAGGTGCTCGAATATTAAGCTCGAGAGGTGGATTGGAAAAAGATGAGCTCGAGAGGTGCTTAGGAGTGTTAAATGGTTTATATATGTTTGTCAAACAATGACACATATGTGGGCAACTGTCAAAATTTGGGCTGTGCACTGTTCACTTGAAAAGAAAAGAATGGTCATTTTATTTACTTTGCGAACCATGCATGTGTACAAAACACTCTCGGTTCGGTTGCTAAGAGGCCAAAATCATTTAAACATGCCCGTTAGAGAAAAGACTCTTGCGGTTTCCTCCAAGGACAAAGGGGGGAACTGTTACCACCAAATTTATTGTTGTCTCGAGAGGTCTCTTCGAACCAAGACGTTCATGAGCTTAAAGGTGTTGGCACTAATTAAGCAAGTCAAAAATGATTGGCCATGCATGGAAGTGGAGTTAATTTTTATTGCATGCACGTGGCCACAAAACACATCATGGGTGGTTAATTCAATATAAAGTACAAGAAGTGAAAAACATGGTGCAGTTACAAAACATGGCCTTCAACGACGGTCCAATGCCAACACAACTAATTTGTCTTTACATATATCTTTACCTTTCTTTAGTTTAGTCATAATATAGCCCTTTACTTTCTGTCCAGTAGGAGTAGCGTTAACTTAGTACTCAAACCCACCAATTCAAAGTGTTTCATGACCTGAGCCATGCCCAACCAATCAAATGCTCTTTTAGAAGTGTATTCTGACTTGAGTCGTGTCTGGCTCTCGTGCCCCTATGCCTATCTTAGAAGCACTTTCTGATTTGAGTCATGTTTGGTTCCCATGCTCTCTCGGAAGCCCTTTGAATTCTCCCTTGTATTTTCATATTTTATTATCAATAATATTCGCTTGTTCATCAGGCACTCGTCTATGATTTAAAGTCCTAGGCTTCTAGGCAAAACGAACCCTTCAAAACAAATGACCGCTCTCAAGAGCAACCCCCTCAGGTCAGTGAGCCTCGGGGACACGAAAGTGGGGGAACAGGTATACAGAAGCTTCAAATCTAAACTAGTCATAATTAGATAAGACAAATTTTGTCGCTTGCAAAATTTATACATGTGACTCTAATCTAAATTGGTTTGTTTGGAAGGGTAGAGTATATAGTATATTTGACGGATCTAATAATGATTGGTGATTAGTAAATAGTAAAAAAGTAAAGACATTACATTTTTTTTATAAAATTAGTTATACAAAACATGTTATATGCTCTAAAAAATATGTTATATATTATGGTTACCAAACGAGCACTTAATGAGTAAGATATCAAACAGTCATGTATAAAAAAAAAGGGCAAAATTTAACATTTACACTAAAATAAAATTTAGATTTTGATAAATGTCACCCAAGCTTCCAAATATAAAAAATACCAGATAAAACAAATTGAATTTGACAAATGTCATTTTTGCAAAAAATCGCAATATTTTTTAGAGAAATTGATTTTTTTCCCAAAAAAGATAAATTTCAAGTGAGAAAAAAATCTAATCTCTCATAAGGTCTCTGATTGTCTCCAAATGTCTGTAAATGTATCCAGATATATCCAAATGTCTTCAAATCACAATTTTTTATATAAAATTTGATTTAATAAATTTTCGATGCATTAATTTTTTAGATTAAATGTATCCGAATGTCTCCAAATCACAATTTTTTATATAAATTTTTATAATTTTTTTTATGGTCTCCAAATGTATCGAAATGTCTCCAAATACCTCTAAATATATCCAAAAGTCCCCAATTATCTTTAAATATATCCAAATTTCAATTTTTATATAATTTTTTATAATCTCCAAATGTATCCAAATATTTTTCAATGTCTGCAAATATATCCAAATATCTCTAAATCAATATTTAATGATAATTAATTTGTTTTACAAAATCGAGCATAGCTAATAAATCAATGAAAATCAAACAAAATTCACCTAACACTAACATTAAAAATTTTATTCACAATAAATGACATTAAAATAGCTTTCTAAAATTTTTTTAAAACCAGGGGAACTTATTCCCAGGACTATGAGAGGCGTACGAGGCGAGCCGTCTATGTAATAAAAATAAAACTAATAAAGGTTTAAACATCCTTTAATAAAAAAAATATGTAATAAAAATAGCACAAATAATTTCAAATTAAAAATATTTAAAATGTTAGAAACAATAATAGAAACAAAAAACAAATCCCACAGGAACCCGGTGTGGAGCTTCTAACAAATCATACAAACGGGGCTCGATCAAAAGGGCACTGGCCGCAACATCAGAATACCTCACTGAGCATCAAATGCCAAATATCACAATCCTCAAGAATCACCTGCACGATGAGAATAAATAGGAACAAAACAAAGAAAAAGGGTTAAACCCAGTAAGGGACAACACTCCAGATTGCCTCATACGTGCCTCACAAAGACTGTTTTGAAATAGTTCAAAAGTATCACATGCAAACTATAACCAAAGATATATATATATATATATATATATATATATATATATATATATATATATATATATATATATACATGCTACGTACCTAGTATCATTTCAAAAACCATTTTGAAACCGTTCACAGAAAAAACATACACATGCACTCATACCATCAAAAGTGTTAGCAAAATCCTTCAAAACATTTTCCAAACTTTATCAAAACCAACATGCTTTCAAAAGTAAGGTAAAATCCTTCATAAACCCTTATAGGTTATCAAAAGTTTCAAAGCAAAGTACAAATACCTATTTTTACTTTACTAAAAATTTCAAGCAGAAGTCAAAAACTTTGGTTTTCTTGAAATCCCAAAAACAATCAATGTGCCACAAAGGTACCATGTTGCCATCTAGGCAAGTAATGCCATAAAGGCGAGTATAGCCACTAAGGCGAATATATAGCCACTAAAGCGAATGTATAGCCATTAGGGCACGAAGTCATATATATATGGCCACTAAGGCACCAGGGTAACCCTCTAAGTTGTATCCCATAATGGATACAAAATCCAAGTTAAAACAGTATTGCCCTCAAGGCTATATCAAAGCGGTATTTCAAAAATAGCCGAAATAAAATTATTATTTCGAAAACAAGGGAAAGCATTTGCAACAAGCAACATGCATACCAGACAACGGTTTATCAAAAACAAAGTTTCAAACGTACTTCAAAATCGTACCAAAGAAACATAATATAAATCAATTTGTATTATTCCTTAAAACAATTCAACTTCCGTAGAAGTTCAAAACTTTTCAAAGATAGAGTATCATTACTCTTTCCAAAAACCCAATTAATTTTCCAAAAACAAATCCAATCAGACAATTCCTTACGTATACCAAGTTTTAGGATTTCAATCCTTTAATAATTTTGATTTACATGCTAAGGTCATAGCACGACAAAAACATATAATTTAAAGAGACACAACCTATATTCCTGAAACTGTCATCCACTCACCTGGATGCTGAGCTTCCAAACTCTGAATCACTGACCATCAATCGATGGGTGATCACCTCGAAAACTAAATTGAGCTAAAACAAAGTATTCACAATAGATCAAACATGGTGATTGTGGCAATACACAATATGCATGAAATGCAAATATAGACTCAAACGCCTTCGACGTAAGAAATCCTATTTCAATCGAAAGTTTATCGCTCATCGATATTCAGACCTCGATGTAGTATCACAATCAAATCTCCAAAATATTCAAAAACTATATTTTTAACCTCAAACTTGCAAAATATCAAGTCTCATCTCTATGGGAAAATTACCCCAAAAATTCATTTCTCGATTCCACCAAGTCATAGAAATTATTATCCACAGAAATTATTATCCACGGAAAATCCTGGACAATTCTCCTAAGGTACTCAGTTGTTCAGAAGAAACTCTCAGTCTTCTTAACAAACAACTTTGAATCACCTTATATCATTATTGATCAGTCGTTACCCTTATAATATGATTCTCCCTACGGAGTCCCCCAACAAAATTCCTCAACAGAATATTCTCCTCACCAGACATAACAAAAAAGATGTTGCAACAAACAAGGATATAAGAAATGCATACCAGCATATACAAAGCTTAGAAGATCTAGAAACAAAAGTATGCAAAAGTATATAGAAGTTCAAAAGAAACTATACCGAAATGCGCAAAAGTTTGCAGGATTTCAAAGAAATATATGCATACAAAAGTACAGAGATAGAAGGAATACCGGAATTAGGACACTCGGCCATCACGTGCCCTGGTTGCTTACAAAGATAGTAGTGACGCTTTGGTTTGCCACACTGCCCCAGATGTTTTCTTCCACACGCACTATACCAAGGAATTGGGCATTTGCCTGCCCTTCCAGAGCTCGAAGCCCTAGCTCAAAATTCTGGGTAACTACTCAGTTGCCCCATACAGACATTCTGGTTACCTTTGTACTGATTTGGCACCCTAGAAGAGAACCTGGAACTTCGCCCAGACTGGCTACTCAATTTTCACCCTTGATGACTGCTCGCTGATCCCTCAGCCCTACTTCTTCTAAGAGTATCCACTGAGTGTCTCTCATCAATATATTTCATGGCCCTTGCGGCTTCAGCAATCTGTCTCATTGTCCCCAACTCTCGAACCACTAGCACCCTGGCATAACTATGTAACAGACCCTTTAGGAACTTGCCTACTAATGCTGCCTCAATACGACACTCCTCTGGCACATACCGGCTAAGTTCTCTGAATGTTTCCTCATATTCAGTCACAATCATCCCTTCCTCTTAACGAAAAGCGCTGAACTCATCTGCTTTCTTATCTCTAATACTGCGAGGAAGAACAGACAACATAAGTTCATTCTTGAACTCTGCCCAGGAGATACTCCCCTTCCTTTGGAAACTGTGCCACCACATAGCTATACAACCATCCAGAAGGAATGTCATAAATTTGACTCTTTCAGAGTCATCAGTGCAACTTAGAGCATCGAAACAACACTATAATGCGATGATAAAATTATGTGGGACCTCCCCATCTTGCCTCTAAATCTCGGTGGTTCGAGTTACAAAAACCTTATCAAACGGCTACTAGAATCGGTCTCAGGTACAACCAATGCAACTGTCGGAGCAGCTACTGCTGGCTGATCTCCAGCTGTCTGATCAGGAAGAAATCGCTCAACCTGTTCAAGAACGTGAGCAAAGCGCTCATACATATTCGGATAAACCACTGACGGTGGCTGAGACTGAGGTGTTGAAATGGTAACCTCCGACATATCTCGTAAATCATATTGATCTGCATCGGACTGGTTGTCGGCTTCGGCGAATCGTTGCCTAGCGGCCTCTCTAACTCCCTTATGTCGACAATGCATTTCTGAACAGAACAAACAACAAAGCGTACATGCATATGTCAGATTACAAACTATTGCCACAGTACCGAAACATAGATCTGAGTATCAAAACAAAGTCAGAAGGGCATACAGAGGCAAATCAAACTGGCTCAATCAAAGATACCTAAGCTCCACAACCGACCCAGACAATACGAACCTAATGCTCTGATACCACCTTTGGTATCAGAGTACATAACAACTCAAATCCTCGAAACCTATTTCTTTGATACCACCTTTGTCACGACCTATTTCCGGAACCATGACCGGCGTACGAGGCGAACTGTCTATGGGAGCCTGGCCTAACTCGTACAAGCCTCAATGTACAGAACTTCTACTCCAAACTCATATTCAATTGAAATAATAAAATCAATAAAGGTTTAAACATCATTTAATAAAA
>CAODLS010724815.1:0-13847 GCA_948243855.1 Flueggea neowawraea
TTGCTACCCATGGCTCCGCCCATACAAAACCCACAAACTTGAACCGCGCGCTTGTCCATCTATCTTGGTTTTTCCACCACTCATCATGCTTTCTTATGTCTTGATATAAGCTGCAATAAAATATTTGTTTCAAGACATGTCCAATTTTTTTAAAATATTTTTCCTTATAAAAACCAATCATGCTCAGATTTGTCAGTCATTGATTCATCCATATCCAAGCTCCTTTCCATGTTTACACACAAATCTAAGGAAACTAAGGACGGTACCATCCACTCTAATCTCTCCTCAGATTCTGTCCATCTCTCCCCTATATCTCCCACTTTCATTGCCCCAAATCTTCCTCCACCAACACTAAACCTCACTTCTCCAGACACAATCACCTCTCATGACTCCTCTTCCAGCAAGGACTTTCCTACTCCAACCTCTAGTCAATGCATCTCACCTGTCTCTTCTTCACAACAAGTAAGTAACTCTTCTATTTCTCCTTCACTTACCACATTACCCTCTAGCTCCCCATGTCCACCACCTGGCCGAATGCTCACAAGAGCACAAAACAATATTCACAAACCCAAAATTCCCTTTAACTTAAACACCACTTCCACCCTTACCTCTTCCACTCAAATCGAACCAACCTCATTCAGGCAAGCCAATTAATAGCCTGAATGGCGCACAGCCATGCAGGAAGAACTTTTTGCTTTTCACCAAAATAAAACCTGGACCTTAGTGCCACCTTCCCCCACACAAAACATTATTGGATGTAAATGGGTTTATAGAATTAAGAGAAATCCCGATGGTTCCATTGCCCGCTATAAGGCGCGACTTGTCGCCAAAGGTTTTCACCAACGACCAGGCATTGATTTCAGTGAAACCTTCAGCCCAGTTGTTAAACCTGCCACCTTCGACTTGTTCTTAGTTTGGCAGTGTCTCATGGTTGGACTTTAAATCAGTTGGATGTTAACAATGCTTTCTTACAGGGAAGCTTATCTAACAATGTCTTTATGCAGCAACCACAAGGATTTGTTGACCCTCAATACCCTGAATATGTTTGCAAATTAAACAAGGCCTTATATGGTCTACGTCAAGCTCCTCGTGCCTGGTATACTGAACTTCGCTCTTTCTGCTTGGTGGTGGCTTTGTCAATTCTTAGAGTGATCCATCTTTGTTCATTCGTCGCACCACCACCAACATCATGTATCTTCTGGTGTATGTCGATGACATAGTCATCACTGGCAGTGATCCTCTTGCAATTCGTCAGTTTACCACCACACTGGCTTCTCGGTTCTCCTTAAAATATCTTGGTTCACTTAACTACTTCTTAGGAATGGAAGCTACTCAAACTCCGAAAGGGTTGTTTCTATCTCAAAGGAAGCACATTTTGGATCGTCTTCACAACACTAAAATGCAAGAGGCAAAAGCCGTCAGCACAACTATGTCATCATCTGAAACTCTTAAGCTTCATGATGGTGCTCCTCCTAATGATGCTACTGAATATCGTCAAGTACGTGGGTCTCTTCAATACTTATATCTTACAAGGCCGGATATTAATTTTATTGTTAACAAGTTGGTGCAATTTATGCACCGTCCATCTACTCTTCATTGGATTGCAGTTAAACGACTCCTTCGTTACTTGAAAGGCGCATCTCACTATGGTCTCTTCTTGTCTAGTAGCTCACCTTTCTCTCTCTATGCCTTTGCGGATGCTGATTGGGCAGGTGATGCTGATACTCGCCATTTCACATCCGCCTATGTTGTTTTCTTGGGTGCCAATCCCATCAGCTGGAGTTCCAAAAAGAAAAAAAAAACCATTGCCCGCTCATCCACTGAAGCAGAATACCGGGCTATTGCGGCTGCTACTGCAGAAGTTAATTGGTTAACCAATCTTCTGGGTGAACTTGGAATCTCCTTTTCCTCACTGCCAACTATCTATTGTGATAATATTGGAGCTACATACGTGTGTTCCAATACTATCTTTCATTCAAGAACGAAGCACATTGCTATTGATTTTCACTTTGTTCGTGATCAAGTTGCTCAAAAGTCCCTCCGTGTCACTCATGTTCACTCCTCTGATCAACTTGCAGATTCATTAACAAAACGTTTAGCTATTGTGATAATATTGGAGCTCCAATATTAGCTATTGTGATAATATTGGAGCTACATACGTGTGTTCCAATCCTATCTTTCATTCAAGAACGAAGCACATTGCTATTGATTTTCACTTTGTTCGTGATCAAGTTGCTCAAAAGTCCCTCCGTGTCACTCATGTTCACTCCTCTGATCAACTTGCAGATTCATTAACAAAACGTTTAGCTCGTCAGCTTTATGAGCGGCATCGTACCAAGCTTCGCGTCCTCCCTGGACCCTTGCGCTTGCAGAGGCATGATAGAGCAGCATCTTAGAGCTGCAATTAAGCAATAATTTTAGAAATATATTTGGGATTGATTTAGCATTGATTAAGGAATATTACAGTTGTATATTTGATTGTATCCTGTAATCTCATATCCAACCATGTGTACATATAGCCTGTAACTCTTACAGAATGAAAAAATTTACATACCTTTTCTCACATTTTTTACCTGCCAAGTCGAGATGCCGTTGGATTTATGGCCACTATA
Organism: Flueggea neowawraea; assembly: GCA_948243855.1. Taxonomy (NCBI): domain Eukaryota; kingdom Viridiplantae; phylum Streptophyta; class Magnoliopsida; order Malpighiales; family Phyllanthaceae; genus Flueggea; species Flueggea neowawraea. The sequence continues at coordinate 2,613 of CAODLS010724815.1, forward strand.
TGTTTGATTCTATTTCGGCAGAATGGCCATGCAACAATCACTTTATAAGAAGCTCTTTTAGAATTGATAAACTTTATAATTTGATGATATTAAATCCTTGTGATCATTTAAGAGCAAGAGTACAATCCTGAATAGTTCAGTTCAAAAAAAAAGAGTACAATTCTGAATAATAGTCAAAAAGAAAAAGGGAATTTCAGTATGTATTGGATGATTATGACTATGCATGATTGTGAAAGCCCAAATTCTTAAAGAATCATTGATGTCCACGGATAATTTTTTTTCTACAACTAAATGATTGAAGGAGTTCATGTAACTTTTTTTATTGAGATGCAACATTTATTATTAAAGTGTAATATTTTTTTATTAGAATTTATATTTTTTTATTAATAATTAATTAATAATTTTTATTTATATATTTGAAAATTCTACAGTTTTAATAAGAAAAAGTTGTACATTGATAAAAAATATTACATTTTAATAAGAAAGGTTGCAGAAGCTCCTATGACTATTTGATTGTAAGAAAAAATTATCTGATACACTCTCGTAGGCTTGCTTAATTTGTTGAGAAATATAAAATAGTTACCACTATAGTACAACATTTTTTTATCAATAGAATAAGGGAAATACATTAAAGTTTTGGCCACTAAAATAATGGCCAAACATAAACTCCTACAGAGCATAAATTCCTACAGAGTGGTCTTCATACAATAAGTGGCATGCTTTAAGGATTAAGGCATGAAGACTCACGGCAATAATAAGTACAAATGTGCAAAACCCATAGCAACCATAACCGAAAGCAGATACTCCGGAGAAACACTATCAAATGCTTTTTGAAAATCTAATTTTAACAAAAGCACATGTTTTCAACAAGCAGAAGCATAATGAATTATCTCTGAAACCACCATGGAGCAGTCAAGAATATTCCTTCCCTGAATAAAGCCATGCTGATTTTTAGAAATAACTGAAGGGAGAACAGAGTGCAAACGCAGTGATAACACTTCGGTAATAAGCTTGTAGATTCCGTTAATGAGGCTAATAAATCGGTAATCAGACAAGCTATCAGAACCAGCCACCTTGGGAGCCAAAATGAAGAAGCTCGAATTAAATAGTTATTTTGTGTACAATTTTGACCAATGGTAGGGCACACCTTAACTTGAACAATGGTCGACGAACCTCAAGTTGAGAGATGCTAGGGGGAAACTTCAACTAATTAAGTGACAGGAAAGCAAACCTTAATTTGAGTGATCGATGGTAGGACAAAATTCAATATTGAGTGTCAAATTATGATGGAGCAAACCTTAACAGGTAAGAATAAGGTGAGTATTTCATCGTTATTGTTAGGAATAATAATTTAAAAAATACGACGTAATCCAAAAATAAACTATAAATATTTCAGAATTTTGCAAAATAAACAAAACTATTCCAAATATAGAAAACTGTATTTGAGAAAATTAAACTGAGAAATTTCCACTAATAAGATCGGCAAATAATATATTGAAGTCGCTACCAAACTCGAATTCACATGTAAGCCCCTTTAATTTGCTTAAAACCGAAACTGACCTTCTACCAACCTTGATCACGAAGAAATAAAGAGAACCTACCGAACCGAATTTACATGGAACAAAAGCAAATATGAAGATAATTCTTTATTTGCCTTTGATCTATAATTGAAACAAACGGATAACAGCTGCCTGCCAAGTGCAGATACCCTTGGATTTATGGCCACCAAATGTTTGCTTCTGTTTCGGCAGAATGGCCATGCAACAATCACTTTATAAGGAGCTCTTTTAAGAATTGATGATAAGCTTATAATTAATTAGTGATATTATACCCTTTTCGTTATTTAAGATCAAGAATACAATTCTAAAAGAAAAAGGGACTTTCGGTATGTACTGGATGACTATGACAATGCATATAATTATGAAATCTCAATTTCTTAAAGAGGCATTAATTAGTGCACGCACAGGCTTGTTTAGTTTGTTAAGAAATATAAATACAGTTACTATTATGATATTCTTTGAAAGACAATATATATATATGTATATTCAATTAGAAAATAATAAATGCTGACTACTGTTGTATACACTTGGGGGCATATCAATAATTTCAAAAGAAAATTTGCTTATAAATAGCATAGCTGTTGGATGTGGGAATGCATCAACAAAGTTTAGGACTAAAAAACTAAGGAAACCGAGAGAGATTTTATTGCTTCAAAGAAGAGAGAATAAAAAATGGCGGCATTGCCTCGGTTTATTGCACTCAGATCAAACCACATCAACAAATATTACTTGCAATTTTTTGGCAGCTATGAGGGCATTAATGAATTCCTCCGTTTCATAGGAGACCAAGTTGTGAATCCGTTCACCAAATTCGAAGTGAAGCCTGCAAAGACAGGTGATGGATTAGTCCACCTCAAATCTTGCTACAACAACAATTACCTCGTGAGACAAGCACCAAACTCTTTATGGATTGTTGTTGGTGCTAATGAAGAAGAAGAAATCCAATCCAAATGGTCCTGCACATTGTTCAAACCCATCATCGATGACAAAGCCAAAACAGTCCATTTCATCCATGTTCAGCTCGGATTCTACACCAACATATATGCCGCTGATGATGCAGCTTTCACCAACGGCTTATATGCAGCAACACCAAAGCAGGCTTCTCAGGGTTCCTTGGACACCTTCGAATTCATCGATTTGGATTCCATGTTTGTGTTTCCAAACCATGTAGCGTTTAAGATACTCGGTGAGGGCTATCTTAGTGCCCATTTGAACGATGGGAGAAATCATTTACAGTTCACGTCTCAAGATTTAAAGGATGCAACGTTGGCAAATGAGGTTTTCACAAATCCTGATGGAACCATTCGCATCAAGTCTAACTTCTTCAATAAGTTCTGGAGACGGAATGATGATCCGCGGGCATGGGTTTTGGCTGATGCTGATGATGATGCCAACAATAAGGACTCATTGTTTTGGCCGATTAAACTTGACAACAACGTTGTTGCTCTTCGCAATTTGGGCAACAATAATTTCTGCAAAAGACTCACCGCGGACCATACCAAAAGCGATCTTAGTGCTAATGCGCCCACAACAAATGATGTAGAGACGAGATTGCATGTGGCGGAGCTTGTAGCAAAGAGGGAAATCTATGACGCCAAATATAGTAGCCTCAGTGCCAAATCCTACGAAGACATCGTCCTGGGCCGCCAGAGTATAGGGAACGATTCCTGTGATGAGCATGTAACTACAGTACTGAAATACTCTATGAAAATTATGAGACAAATACTTGGAAATCCAGTGCTTCACACAAGTTGTTCGACGTTGTGAACCTTCAAGTCTCAATTCCAGACATTCTGGACAACGTCCGAGCATGAATAAATTTGAAGGAGAGTACAAGTGGGGTGAAACTAAGGATGACTTTTCATATATAGTGAAATCTGTTTACAGGATACAGGTACCACCAAGGACGTTCAAGGTGGTAGATTTGGTTGCAACAGTGGGTTCATTCGAAATTCAGTTCTCGTACACACAGAAAGACACTTATTAATGGACAACAAGTAGAGTATGAAATGAAAGATGGCATGTACACTACCACTGCTTACCTCAACACCAGATATGTTGTCCATGGGGAGTCGATGGATTGAAACACAAGCAGTATAGAAAGAAAGCTTGCTGGATTTTCTATATATATAGCTTGGAATAAACCGGTAGGATCCCACCAAACCCAGCCTTCATATTTAGTAGACTAAGAAACTTTAAAAAAAAATGTGTGTTCTGGATTTAGAATGTAATTAAGGTCACTCTCGACTAATATGTGTGCTTTAAATTAAGAATACCATAGCCGTATTCGATTTTTACGTGTGCGTTTTCTCTTTTTTCTTTTTTTATCAATTATGCAAGTGTCTTCTCATGAGTTAAAAAATGTAAACGGTGATATTCGACTTGTTTCTATTATAAATAAATAAATTGGAGTTGGATCAACCTCCACCCTTTTATTGAATTTAAAAAGAAAAATTCTCTTTTGAGTTTCACTTTTGACATTTGACTGTGTATGCATGAATAGTAGTGCTATATATTGCCAATATCTATGGCTGTGGTGAATTTGGCCAACCAATTAATTCTATAGCGTTGAGAATTAACTTCCTCAAACCAATTCTAAGCACTCTTTTTTCCCTGTACTTGAAAGATAAAAATATTGTATCTTTTTCTTATAAGTCAGTATTATCAAAATAGTATTCATCTAAACCCAAAAAGATCTAGAAAAATCATGAAGTAGAAAGATTACAAATAGGAATCTGATCTATCAAAAACCTCGAAAAGTTTAACCAAGTCTACTTAGTTATTGCCAGGAATGAATATTACATAACGTGAACTAAGTCGTCCACAATGTTATGATGAAGAGCCTCAACTGTTGTCTCTGTCTGGGAAAATTTCCAATGGCGAAACAGTATCCAAAAATTACAAAAATAAGAAGAAAAACAAAAAGAAAAATGTTACAGGAAACTTTTGCAACCTCAAGTTGTAGAAAATTATTATCCTTCGATGATGAATCTCTAAAACCAAATCTATATTGAGTTCATTAATTACTTTATTAGATGAATATGTTCAAACGCAATTGAGTATTTCTATAATTATCTCTCTAATTAATTGAGTACAAATACTCACCTCTAATATAGGATTTAAATTAAACTCTACCCTAAAAATGTATGGACAGCCCAACGACAATCATCAAGACAACGACTACTCTATTGCACAAAAAGCAAAAAATAAATTAAAAAAAAAAACTACTTTTCGAACTACTACATCCTCTCCATATATAGAAGTTTCTCTCCACCCTCTCCATTCCTTTCTGTTAGGGTTTCATTTCTTCTGTCCGAAATCTCTCTTCCTGGCTCTCCCACTCCTTCTCTCAACATGGAATCCTCATAACCTTCCCATAAAACCAAAAACAAGAAAAAAAAAGAGAAGAAAGATAAAGAATAATTAATAAACCCTAGAAAGCTACAACGTAATAACCCATGGGAAGCTGCATATCAGCACCTGCAAAAGCAGGCAGAATCATATCAAGAAGACTGCATTACGATAGTAGATCGAAACCCGCCTTGGAGCAGCCGGATTCAGCCACAAAATCCTTAACATTGCTTGTGGGTTCTGTTGTTAAGGATCCATCAGGGACAAACATCTTTAACAAGTACAAATTTGGCAAGGAATTAGGGAGAGGTGAATTTGGGATCACACACCAATGCATTGAGATCGAAACGGGGAAGGTTTACGCGTGCAAGATGATATCAAAGGCGAAACTGAAGACGGAGATTGATGTGGAGGATGTGAGGAGGGAGGTGGAGATCATGAGGCATTTGCCGAAACATCCGAATATTGTTAGCTTCGTGGAGGCGTATGAAGATAAAGAAGCTGTTTATCTTATAATGGAGCTTTGTCAAGGTGGTGAGCTTTTCGATCGAATTGTTGCGAGAGGACATTACACGGAACGTGCTGCTGCAATGGTAATCAAGACCATTTTGGAGGTTGTCAAGGTATGAATAATTGCCAAAAAAATATTTTATTTAGCCAGGAGATTTGGGAAAACAATTCACAAAAAATACTACATAATAAATCTCATAAAAGAACAAGATCGACGATTTTGTGATGGAATAAGGACAAATATCATAAAAGGATTTTTTTTTTAATATAATTCGGCTGATTTGATATCTTTTTATTCAAATCAATTCTTCGATAACTCCAGTATTATTAGACTACAATTTTGTGATTCTAGGGAACAATTTAATCAAAATATGGGAATGACAAAGAAATCAGAATGTATAAATTGAATGTTGCTTGTCCATTTTATATCTCCATGGTAGAAAATAATTTCTTTCATTAGTATATGTATATACGTCGATATTAAATTCCAGTTATGTATGCGTGCAGGAATGCCATGAACATGGGGTGATTCACCGAGACCTGAAACCTGAGAATTTCTTATATGCCGATGCAAGTGATAACTCCCAATTAAAGGCAATTGATTTTGGCCTCTCTATTTTCTTTGAACCTGGTATATATATTATTAATTTCACAATTTCTTCTATATTAATTATGATGAATATCCTATAATTTTATATGCTTAATCAATAATTTGTTTACAAATTTGGTGGCAGGTCAACGTTTCAGTGAAATTGTTGGAAGCCCGTATTACATGGCACCAGAAGTTCTTAGACGAAATTATGGACCAGAAGTTGATGTGTGGAGTACAGGAGTTATTCTGTACATTCTACTTTGTGGACTTCCTCCATTTTGGGCAGGTAATTTCTATGTTCATATGCCCGGATTAATTTGTCTAATTAACGTCAATTAATTGAACAATTTTGTGGGAGAATAAGAGCAAAGAAAACATAATTGCAGAGAGTAAAAATTGGCTGGTTTTTATTGATATATGAACTAAAGTAATGTAAGCCTTTATATAGGCATATGCACCAACAAACTAAGTCAAAAAATTAGGAGAACAGCTACATCTAAATAACAAAACAGAACTGATCTTGCTAATTTTTAGGACCACAAAATCAGCAACAAATCAGGGATTAAATCTAAGATTAAAACATTGAATCAATTCCCAATATTCCCCATTGATTCAAAGTTATAAAAAATTTTATAGAGTATAGAGCACATCTCTCTATAATTCCTTTTATTCATGAAATACTTCTCTTCAGGTTTACTGTATGATGCACTTTTCATTACAAACTATCATTTGTTGATTCACTTCTCACCAACCTTCAAACTATTGAAGCACCTCTCTCCACGAAATTCTTTTTTTGGTGCACTTCTCACCAATTAGAAGAGAGCCTCTTCTTCAACCATCTGTACTGAATTTACACATCTTTCAGTTTTAAACCTGAAGTCTTTCTGTAAATGGCCAAATCTTTCGCACTTGAAACATTGAGACTTCCCTTTATATCTTTCTCTTTATGACCAGGCTTCTTACAGCTGCCACATTGAGGATTTTTTCCTTTATGCTTTAAATATGAAGTCTTAGCCATATAAGCTCCTTCACTATTTCCTTCTTCTCCTCCTTGTCTGATTGCTCTTCGTTGTTCCACCACTTGAAAGCATTGATCAATTCTGCAACTGTTAATTTTGAAAGGTCTTTGGAATCTTCATAAATTTTTACCTTATACCTTTTTGGCAAATTTACAAGAAACGTTTCCACAATTCTTTCATCAGGAAATTTTTCTCCAAGCAACCTGATTTGGTTGACAATAGAGACAAGTATGCTCCCATATTCTTTGATGCTTTCAGACTCTTCCATCTTTTGAACCTCATATTTTCTTTTGAGATTCAAGACTTGCATCAATCTGGTTTGTTTATTACCTTCAAACTCTTCTTTGAGTTTTTTCCAAGCTTCCTTCGGTGACTCACAAGCCATTATTCTTGTGGAAATTGTTTCCAATACAACCAAATGTATGCAAGTAAGGGCCTTGGTTTTCTTTGCCAAATCATCTTCTTGTTTTTTTACTTGTGCCAATGTTGGGTTTTGTGGAAAAGGAATAGGATCGGTTTCACTCTCAATGACTTCCCATAAACTTAAAGCTCTCAAATATGATTTCATGTTATTGGTCCATACTTGATAATTTTCTCCTCTAAATACAAAAGGTGTAGAAGAAAAAAGTTGGATGTTATTTGTTCAAAATGAACTCATGCACTCAAACCTCACAAGCCCTTAAGATCATGAGGCTCTGATACCAATTGTAGGAGAATAAGAGCAAAGAAAAAATAATTGCATAGAGTAGAAAATGACTAGTTTTTTATTGATATGTGAACTGAAGTAATGTAAGCCTTTATATAGGCAAATGCACCAACAAATTAAGCCCAAAAAATAGGAGAATAGCTACATCTAAATAACAAAACAGAACTGATTTTGCTAATTTTTAGGACCAAAAAATCAGCAACAAATCAGGGATTAAATCTAAGATTGAAACTTTGAATCAACTCCCAATAAATTTTCTTGAATCAAATTTTGGTTTCTAACAATCTGGATGTGGATGTTACAAGTACAGAAACTGAGGAGGGGATTGCGCATGCAATTGTCCGAGGTAATGTTGATTTCACAAGGGACCCTTGGCCTCGAGTTTCTGAAGAAGCCAAAGATTTAGTGAAGAGCATGCTTGATCAAAATCCCTATAGTCGATTGACGGTTCAAGAAGTTCTAGGTAACAATCTTGTTTAATACTTCTTTCGTCCCAATTTGAATGATACAAAAAGTGAATTTTGATGTCTGAATAAAAATTGAGACTATTTATATTTTTTATGCATTGTAAAACATTTTATAACTCTGGTTCTATTAAATTTAAATTGATGAACAATATTTGTTAGTAGCAAATTAAAAATCATTTTATGTATCAACATGAGTTTAACCATAAGTTTGTGTTGCTATATGAAGAACATCCTTGGATACACAATGAAAGGCATGCCCCAAACGTGTCTTTGGGAGAAAACGTGACGTTAAGAATCAAGCAGTTCTCATTGATGAACAAGTTCAAGAAGAGAGTTCTCCAAGTAAATCTCTCAACTCATCAATTTCTGGAGAAACTTTCCAACCTGATCTGTTAAAATAATTTCAGGTTGTAGCCGACAACTTACCATATGAACAAGTAGACATGATTAAACAAGTTTTTGAAATGATGGACACAGACAAGAATGGACACTTATCACTTGAAGAACTCAAAGAAGGCCTTCACTTGATCGGACATCCACTTGCTGATCGTGATGTTCAGATGTTGTTCGACGCTGTGAGTTGTAATTGTTTTTTCGAAAGAATTCTTGTTTTGTGCTGTGTTGTTGTTGTTAACGTCGAAACAATGTTGTCAAAAAGGCTGATCTTGACGGTAATGGGACGCTAAGCTGCGAGGAGTTTGTGATAATGTCAGTTCACCTTAAAAGAATCGGCAGCGACGAACATCTGTCTCAAGCTTTCAGTTACTTTGACAAGAACCAAAATGGATACATCGAGTTTGATGAACTAAAAGACGCCTTGATGGAAGGGAATTTAGGTCCAAACAACGAGCAGGTCATCAAAGACATCATATTTGACGTGGATCTTGATAAGGTATGCAATTCTCCTTGTTTTTTATGACAACTTGATTCAAACTCTGAATTTCAGGATATGCAACGCACATATTCAATTATTTGAACTGATCTAAGTAACATTTTTGTTAAAAAATATATATATAATCACGTGAGGACAAAAAAATCCCCCGATAAAAATCAATTAACTAAATATAATGAAATTAAGATCTTATATCATTATTTTGCCAAAACAAAAAAAGTTCCCAAATATAAAAACTTTTTGAATTGAAGTGAATTTCTTTTATCTAAATGTTTATTTTATGTAGATTGAATAGTAACAAATTGTATATTGGTAAATTGCATAATTAAAAAACAAAAAATAGCACATCATTTTTGAAGTTAGAATAAACTGGAACAGTATAATATACTAAATAGATTAACCAAAAAAATAAAGAATAAATGGAGAAAAAAATACAAATATACGTAATTCAGCAAAAATGCTCAATAAAATTTGACAAAAAATACCCATATGCATGGGACAGGACTTTAATTCATTCATTCATGTACTCAAATCAATTATGCATATAAAAATTTTATGTTTATCGACTCTTACAAATAAGTAATAAAGGTATGATACGTAAATATGTTTTATATGATGGTAAAAATGTTGCAGGATGGAAGAGTCAGCTTTGATGAGTTCAGGGCAATGATGAAAAGTGGGATGGATTGGAAAATGGCTTCCAGGCAATACTCTAGAGCAATGCTAAATGCAGTGAGCATGAAATTACTCAAAGAAAAAAAACCTTCACAACCCTCAAACAAGTCTTACTCATCCAGAAAAATATAAATGAACTTCACACATGTTAATGCACGTGAATAGAAGAATTTTTTTTATTTTTTGATTAAGAAAGGGAAATAAGGAAAGAATTTTTTGGATAGCCCTGTTACTCATATATAGTTTTTGATCAAGTTATTTATACACCATAATTAAGTTGGGGCCACCAATTTTTAATTGACAGTAAACCAGAGGTTCTAATTGTAAGGTTGGTGGCCATAAACAAATTAGATTACCGACAACTTCTCGATAACAAAACTCTTCTTATCGATAATTAAAAGCTTCTTCATAATGAAAACTCAAACTCGAAATCTTTAATTAATAGATTCATGACATTCAACCACAACCTTAGTGTATAAAATCCTTCTCTAGAGGTCCTCAAGTACTATTTCACGTGTATACCGTCAACTCTAACCAGCTCTTTTTTTTATGATGAAAAAAAAATGTAACTTTGCTTTAAGCAAACAGTTAACTAAGGGGAAATTTTCTCTTCACAAAGAAAAGCATATTTGCATTCACATAAGCAAAAGATATTTATAATATACATTTAAAAGGTTATAAAATGCAGAACTTCAATATTAATAGATATAGAACTATACACATTACAACATGTCTGATGCATCTTCCTCAAAGCAACAGAAAGAGGCCCCTTTTTTCTTTTTCTATTCAAATCCTCCGAAAATCTACCTAATGTTCACACATCAAGCAGAACTCTATAAAAAGGGATGAGACATCAACCTTACAAAAACTCTGCAATGGTTAATTTTTTTTCGGAGACCTATGTTCCAAGGATCCTTCCATCAACACAGACGATTTACTAGTTTAAAAAGCTCTGGCAGCATACATGCCAGGTGTTGTGGACTTCAACGACAAATAAGCCCGTTAATCATCACTGTTTCTGGTGGAATTGCCGCATTTGGAACTTCCCTTAACCCGCCCGCCTCTTCCCTTCCCCGGCACTGCAGCATTTTTCGAGCTTGTTGTCTTGCTGCAAGCGCCATGAGAATCCACATCCGCTAGACCATTTTCTAGCGCTCTAACTAGATTCTCAAAGTAATTTTTTGTCACACTGCCGTAATAAGACAAGAAATTTGGATTAGCTAAGGGTGCTTACGGTTTAACAAGAAACCCTATACAAACTGAATAACATCTTTGCCATGATTAGTTGAAACAATCTGATTATTTCAAACAACAAAAGAATAAAAGGGAATCTCCCCAATCACTACAATAATTAAATTATTTGATAAGGAAGACAGATTGCGAGTCCCTATTTAAGTATTGAATTTGCATCAAACATGTCACTAAGCAAATACCTTGTCAACCCAGCTAACTTAGCTCGGAACT
>CAODLS010724877.1:0-10630 GCA_948243855.1 Flueggea neowawraea
GTTCAAGAAGGATAAACTACCTCACTATTCATTCTTCAATAAATAAAAATCGGGCCATATTTTATTTGATAAATAAAATATAAATTTGGCCACATATTTTATTTCATAAGTAAATAATAATTGCCTATTTCTTTTGTTGACCAAGTCAAAACTCCTTCTTAGTTGACTAAGTCAAAGAAACTCTTTTTTTGTTGACTAAGTTAAACAAACTATTTTGACTATGTCAAATGAATTTTAATTTGTTTTAAAACTATTATAAAAATAAATTATTTCATCATAAATCAATAGCAAGACACATCATAAAATATATAGCACAGTTCGTTAGTATCTGACCCTGTAGGCCCGTTCAATATTGGCAGTATGCCCAAATAAACATTTAGGTCCACAACTCATAAGCGGGCTCTAGCAAGTCATTATGATTACCCAACATGAGCGAATTCGATGGCTCGACAAAACCTAATGCACAGTTCGATATTTAATCATTTTGTCACATGATATCTCGATTAAGCATAAAGCATAGATCATGTCATCTTTATATAGCTTAATCAAACATTTCTTGATACCCAAGTAAACTGACCAAAACAAATGATATTGATAACTCCTATCAATTTCATTCGAGCACGACCATGCATTTCATCAGTCCTACTTGTCAAGTGGCCAAGACATATCTCACTCAAATAAGTGTGGGACAAATTCCTTCACTGTCACTCACATTCCTCCACATGATTTACTATACGTCCAATTATAGCTTGTATTACCATCCTATTACGGATGGTGTTGAACTATATTAAAACATAAAGATCCTCATATAGGAATCAATGATGAATCCAGGTCGAAAGACTTAAATATCACTACTGCGAAAAGAAATATTGATGACATATATTACATGTAGTATTTCTCATAGTGGGTCAGTCCAATATCATGTTCCCAACATGTATCTATGTTCTGAGTAACATCTCATGTCCATGATCAGTAAAACATGATAATCTCTCAAAGTGCATACTAGTCTTAACTCATTATCATTCTCGTGACAATGAATGACCAATGACAATTAAGAATAGTGCTCTTTTATCTTAAGGTTTTACTATCAAGTCACACACTTGATAACATAAGACATAATCAACTATTCATGGATACTTTTATCAAGTTAATGCATTACAAAATAACATGATAAAATATATGCCAAAATGAAAAATCTCGTATTTATTAAATAACAATATAAATGACAATGTACATATGATTGGGCTAAGGCATATCACTAACATGGGCCACATCAACAAAAGTTCAAACTTACACTAATTGACCTTGTTTATAAAAGTCTAAACATGCTCGCATAAGATGATCTAATATTAGATTGAACTTGTGAAACAAATTGAAGCTTCTAATAGTTCTTGGTTCAATTATATGCTCAATATGATTTTATTGAACTAACCTAAATTTGATTATATTCTTTTTAGAGTTGTTTCCAAAGCTGAACTAGCAAATCTCGTGTACAAATTTATTTGAGTTTTTGTTGAGCCGAGCTCGAAAAGCTCGTGAGCCTTGTGACGAGCCGAGCTTGAACATGTTTTTGAGCTCGAGAGAGAGCTCGAGTTCAAGATCAAGCTCGAAAGATTTTAGACGAGCCGAGCTTAAACACTCCAAAGCTCTACTCGCCTCGGCTCGAATCCAGTCCTACACGCATACCACCCGGTTCGAACTTGGAATGTGTTGTTGTAATATCCCATATTTTTGGTAATTAGTATTATTATTATTTTTAAATATTTGGGATAAACTGAAATTTTGTTTTTTGGTGATTGAAGGGTAAATTTTGTGTATAAGATGTTAATTGAGTGATTGATGAAGATTAGGAGTGATTTGAAGATGATTTATTAAGTGAAAATTGGTGGGAAAATGAAAAATAAAATCTGAAAAAAGGACACTGAACGACTGGTCGTCTGTCGTTGGTCACCAAACTGCATGTCGTTTGTCGCTGGAAGGGTTGTCGTTCGCGTTGACGTGTTGTCGTCTGTGTGTGTGTCTTAGGCCTTCGTCAAACGACGCGTCGCAGATAGATGTCGTTCGTGCCTTCTGCCTGTCGTTCGCACGTGTGCTGTAATAGAGGGACTAGACGACTTGTCGTTCGATTTCTTTTTTCCCACCAGTGGCCAAAACGACACCGTTTTAGTCTACTGCTTCTCTTTAAAATTCAACCGACCCTTTTCTCTCTTTCATTCGTTTTCTCTTCATTCTTTCACCCAAATCCGACACAAATCACTCCCTCTTGCCCTCAGATCATTGTTCCATCAAACTTGAGGTAAGTTCATCAATTTGTTTTGGTTTTAGCTCCATTTTATGCATTTTATTGCTTGAAATCATGATTGAATGAAAATGGGTATAATTAGAGCTAGGGTTCGATTTTGTGTGGATTTTTTGCTTGATTTGGAGTTGTTTATGTTAGATATTAGTATGAGGATCATGGGGGAACATGGATTTGGCTTGATTGATGAGAAATTGATTATTTTTATTTATGGGTTTATTTAGTCCGAAAATTCAATTAAAGAAATTTATGGCTTTAGGATGAATTGATGGAAACTAAGGTTAGATTTGTGTTCTAGAGGATGATTTGAGGTAATGTGGATGCTTTAGAACATTGGGTTTCAAGTGTTTCAGTTTTAGGGATGTTTTTGTGTGGTTTTCTATCGCAGGGACCAATTTTGATATTTGCATGTTTGTGGACTAATTTTTATATTTTTTAATTTAGGGAGCGATTTGATATTTTGAGAGTTTAAGGACTAATTTTCAATTTCTAAGAGTTTGAGAGTTCTAATGGACATTCTGACTACTTGGATGACTTAATAGAATTTTTTGAAAATTTTGAGGACCATTTCGTAATTTTTCGTGGATCGGGGACCAAAACGTAATTTTACAAAAATTGAGGGACCAACTAGAATTTCACATAGATTCCGATTTTCAAGGTTTCAGAGTTAAATCTTCAACCGAAATAGAATTTTCGTCATAGATCGAGTGTTTGTATTTGCATTGCATATCATGCATTTGGTGCCGCCACAATATCAACATTTGGTTTCTGATTTCTATTATGTTTATGTATCTGTTTCAACTTCCTGTCCCTGTCATGACGACCAGCCACCCATTAGTGGTGCCTGACTAGATCCCTTGCTTCAGATTCCATGTGAGTAAAAAGACATCTTCAGACACACGAGTTGTGTCTCCTCTATTATTATACGTTTTTGTTTTTGTTTGGACTATTTCTGAAAATGGAATAATTAATGGTTGGCTAATTAATAATCCGAATTACGTGATTATTATTTTATGAAAAATCTATGTTTCTGAAAAGAAAGATTTAAAATATTTATATATGGTTTATAAATATTTTCTGTAAAATGATTTTATCTTGTGTGTACGTCTGATATATATATACACATTTGATAATTTTGAAATGTTTTTAAAACAGTTTTTGTGAGCTCTGAAGCCGATCTGTAGTGTCTTTTTCTCACTAGGGATTCTTACCTCTTGTATATGTTTTTTTGTCAACTCTCCGTTATCTATTTCTCAAGTTCACATTTTGGTATTCGACAACTGTCCGACATCTTGGACCTAGTGAGACATTCCATTTGATAGTGAGTGCCCTCTTGTTTCGGGTTCATGTTATTTTTGTTAGAGCTCCACATCGAGTTGTTGTTAGGTTACCGGGTCTATTTTGACTTTTGGACTTACACTTGATTTTGCTATATTTCTGTAGTCACTGATATTATGATTTATTTCGTATATTTATTTATTTTCAGTATTTAATGTTTTATACATGCTAAATGGTTTTATAATGGTTTTATTAAATAAGTTGGGTAGGATGTCTGATCTCCGAAGCTTGTGCGAGATAGACCGAACTTCTATAGACGGTTCTCCTCATATACTGGTCACAACCTGACTTTGGATCGTGATAGTTGCATCAACCATGGTGACTCTACTGGTGAGCTAAAAGGCATGCGGTGGGATTTTTGGTATTTAGAATCTAGTGGTGGCATTTTTCAGATTTGGCATATTGTTTTGTCTTATTTTCCCCATCCAAAATATACGTGAAAGTGTGCACAGAAATGGGCTTTAGTATATACATTCAAGATAGAAACAGCTTCGTAAAAGCAGGCCCATAAAAATTAAAAAGAATTCTGCACAGCTGACACGCACTCGCAAAAACCCTAGAAACCCACACTAAACCTACTGCTCACTTGCTTATAAAATCCTCTTTAAAGCGCTCTAAATTCCGCCTCTTCGAATTCCATTACATCGCTCCTCACCGCTCAAAACCTCTCCCTCGCTGTGACCTTTAAACCCTACGGCTCTATCTCTCGCTTCATCCATGGAGTTCTGGGGTAAGCCTAACAGCTCTTTCTAGTTTGTCTTGTTCTCTTTCTTCTGATGTTTAAGGTTTATGGTTTTTAGTTTTATGTTGTTCTTGTCTCTCTCTCTCTCTCTCTCTCTCTCTCACACACACACACACACACACACACATGTTGGTCTTTGCGTTTTATGTATATTTCTCTATATTGTTATTTTTGTTTTAAATGTTGAATTGTATTTTTGTGCGGTTGAGGGATTGGGGTTTATTGTGCATATTTTTCTTCTCTTTATTTGTAGTGTTGGAAATAAAAAATAGTATAATGAACGAGGTTCTGAGTTTGTGAGTATAGTTAGAAGCACAGGGATTGTGAATCTCCTACAATGATTAGTAATCGTGAATAGTGTTGTTTACGTTTGCAATTCTTTGTTTTGTGCTCAGCTGAATGTTTTTTTTTGGCATTATTTGAAGTATTCCAGTTTATTTATTTATTTAATGAAATTTGTACTAGAATATGTTAACGTTTAATCTTTCCGAGTCCTATTTTAAGCTGCAAAATATTTTGTGACGAAATTAGTGAATCATAGTTGTGGAATGTTTTTGTATTTTCAATGCAAACTCGTACATGTTAAAGTTTAGTCTAATTTAAGCAGCAGAATATTGCATTGGAATTATCTGATTGCAATGGCCATTTGATTTTTTTTATGCATTCAGGTGTTGAGGTAAAGGCTGGGGAACCACTTAAGGTGAAACCTGACGATGAGTGTCTCATACATGTTTCTCAGGTTGGAATTGCTTCCATTGCATAAATGCTGGACTTCCAATGCCGTTTCCTTGTCTAACAATGTGTTTTGTGCTGTTTCTGTTCCTCAGGCAGCACTTGGCGAGTCGAAGAAAGATAAAGGAAATGAATCTGTGCATCTCTTTCTGAACTTCGATGGCAAGAAGATGGTGTTGGGAACTCTGAATGGACAAAATATTCCTCAGTTGCCATTTGATTTGGTGTTTGAGAAAGAGTTTGAGCTATCACACAATTGGAAAAATGGGAGTGTCTACTTTTGTGGATACCAAACTCCCCTCCCAGATGAATATCCTTCGCTGTTCACTTCCATTTGAATTGCATTGCATTAACTGTTTAATTTTACACTTTCTTTTTACTGGCACTTGTTTCGTTAAAATTTCATTTAATTGTTATGGGTAGTTTGATTAATAGAATGTGGGTTCATCGTCTTATTTTTCTAATTTATCCTCTACGCTCAGATTTAAATGATATTTATATTCTTTTCCTCTTGAAATTTAAAGTTAAAATAATGTGAAGCTATAATTGGTTATGATCTCCAACTGTTCCTTGCTCTTTCTTGACTTATCCTCTGCCTTTGCACTGGACAATCTGATTTTTCTGGTGAGTTCAAATGATATTTACCAATTATGCTTCCACTCTTTTGGCCATTAATATTTTAAGTCTGCTAATTTATATAATATCTATATGGATGTAGAGGATTCTTCTGAAGATGAAGAGGACATGATTCCTATTGGGGGTGCAGGTAATGGTATGTATTCTGATGTCATTCACATATTGAGTTATTTATCTCAAATTTTAGTATAGATTTTTCTGAATAAAAATTTGATCTCAGGAGAAGCCAAACTTGAAAATGCAAAACCTGTTACAGCTAAGGCCAATGCTGGCAAGCCTGAAGCTGCAAAGGCAAAGGCTAAAGTTGTAGAGCCTAAGAAAGATAACGAATCTGAGAATGAGTCTGGCGAGGATGATTCTGATGAGGGTGATGATGAATCTGATGAAGATGAGTCTGGTGAGGATTCTGAGGAGGTATGTCTTTATTGTGACTAGATCTTATAGTTCTGGTATCATACTTCTCTTTGGTACAATTTTTTTATTGTTTGAAATTAATTTTATCGTGTTTTGCTTAATGTTGTGATCTAAAATTATAATTCTGTAATCTTCAGGGTGGGATTTCCTTATAATGATTTTCTTGCAATTTTTGCAGGGAATGTCTGTTGATGAGGACTCAGATGACGAGGAAGATGAATCTGGCAGTGAAGATGAAGAGACTCCTAAAAAGGTATGTCATACATTGCTGGTGGATATGGTTATTGAATTTGGCTTTGGTAATCAGATTTGTGTTATCTAGCTCCTTTTTAGTCGCTGACTTGAATGTGTTCTAAAAGGCTGAACCTAGCAAGAAGAGACCTAATGATTCTGCTATAAAGACTCCTGTTTCGTCAAAGAAACAGAAAACAGCTACCCCTCAGAAGACAGGTCTGTTATAATTATTCTTCCTTTTACTGGTTTTAATGCTTTCTGCTGCTTGCATTGGTTTTGTGTGTTAATATGACTTGCCCAGTTTCCGACTAATGCTTTGTGCTTTGGCATCAGATGGCAAGAAGCCTGCTGCACATACTGCAACCCCTCACCCAGCTAAGCAAGGTGGGAAGGGTGCAGCTAATGGCAACAAGTCACAGAGTCCAAAATCCGGTGGCAAGTTTGCTTGCACATCCTGCAGCAAGTATGGTTTTCGTTAAACATTGATATTCCTTCCTAAATTGTGGTGTTGGATATTGTAGTAAAATTGACTTTGTTTCCATGCGCAGGTCCTTTGGTTCAGAAGTTGGCCTACAATCTCACACACAGGCGAAGCATGGTGGCAAGTGAACGCTTGCGATTTGAATTGTGATAGCGGCGAAAGAATTATTTTATAAAGGTTTTGGTAGTTATGAGGTAGTAAATGAGAGCTTGAGAGGTTTCACATTAGTGGCCACTGGTTTTTTGCTATAATTCTTAAGTTTTGGATGCTTTATCAAATTGCATTTCAGTGGTTAACTGGTTATGTAGCATTTCTTAAATGTTACTCGAGTGCCATATATATACCATATTTTCGTTTATTACCTGCACTATGATCTATGTGCTCAATAGAAAGTTTAAATTACTGTTTCTTGTTACTTCAAATGGCCAATGCTTAAAGCATTGTTTGCTAGCATACTTGAGTATGAGGGAACAAGTTTTCTTCTGAATACTCGTAATATATATCTTTTACAATTCAATCTCTTTTTTTTTGGAGAAAAAATGCTTGCAGTACCTTAGATTTTGTAAAATTATATAATTATATAATCAGTCCCTAATTAATCATTTTCATATATTTATTTTTAAAAAAATTAATAATAAAGTTTAATGTGACTAAATTTAATAAAGTAAGAGCATTTATAATGTTCTTTTTATAAGTCTAAATCTTTTCATTATAAAAGTCATTTAAAAAATAGTACTTTAATAGTTCTTTATAATTTATATTTAGAGTAGTTAGTGAATTTTACCGGTTAAATTTATTTTTTATTTATTTTATAATTAATGAGATAGGTTTTTATATTATTTTTAACTCTTTATTAGTTAATTGTATTTTTTATATTATTTAAACTCAACTTTATAAATAAAATATTAAAATTTAAAGAGTGTAATTGGAGGTATTTTTTATTTTTACTCTATAATTTAAAATGCTCTTTATTTATATAAAAGATACTCTTTAAAATATATAGTAATATTGGATATACTCTAAATCAGTTTAAACATTATTTTCCCCAAGTTTTGCACGGATTTGGTTATTATCTTTTTGGTTTAATTTCTTTTTTTCTATTTTGAAAGCTGGAGATGAGATCTAATTTATTTTAACGATTATAACATTGACAATTTATTAAAATGATTCACTTATTGTACATGAGTAAAAAAACAAATTTAAATGTATTGTCATTTTCTCATTTGTTTAATTAAATTAGATCTAATCTCTATCATTAAAAATAGAAAAAATGAAATTAGGTTAAAAGCACAATAACTCATCCTGTTTTGCACACCTATCTACTACTATGTACTATTCATAGAAATTAAAAAAAATGAAAATGTTTGTCAATTTTTTGCTTGTACTCATTTTGTACATATTTTGTAAGCATTTGATGATGTACTCATTTTATGTGTATTTTATAATTGTAATTGTACCGAATAACAAAAAAATAGTAAAGTGGTTTTTAGTTTTTTTTTTTTGTCTTATACTCATTTTGTACACATTTTGTAAGCACTAGAAAATTCGACACGAGCGGTGCGTGTGTGGTTTTTGTCGGTAAATTTGTATAATAAAATATAATTTTATCAAAATTAGTAAAGATAAAAGCTGTCAATAATAGTAAAATAACACAACATATAGTAATTAATATATCATATAAGTATATTAAAATTGAGAAATTTCGAGTAATGTAATTTGTTGGTTTTTTTTAATAATTTTGTTGGATATGAATGTTGTTCTCATATTCATCAATTTGTTGTCTTTTTCTTTTAGTCATCATTTGTCAACACTATTTATTGTATTCACATTTATAATGCAACAATTTTGTATTACATCAAGTGAACTGATATAAAAAGTTCATTATTTTTCATTATATTTTTTCAGCTTTCATTTGGTAACAAAGTCGAAAATGACTTAAAACATAAAGATATAAACCATATCGTATCTCTATTACTATTTTTATATTTTATGGTAGTTTAACTCAATTGTTCAAACCCACTCCAATACATTGGTTGTGTTGGTTGCTTATCTTCTAGGCTGATTACAAAAACAGCCTCTTTTGAAAGTTTTATTATAAAGAAACAGTCCCTTTCATTTTTTTAATTGTACCACAAAATCTAACATTTTATACGAGATTTAGTTTCTCCGTATAAAATCATGTCTTTTATCTGTTTTTAATCGTTTGGTTCCTATATTATTCAATTTTTCAATTTTAGTCCTTTTATATTTTTTTAGACTAGTTATAAAAACATCTCCATTTTCAAAATCAATTACAAATAAACTGTTCTCTCATTTATTTATCATGTCAGAGAGGTGTTTTCCTTATATCATACCATCTAGGATGTTCTTGTTACATCTATACTATAATTCATTTTTTATTTTTTTTTAAATTTTAGTCCTTATATTTTATTATTATTTCTCATTCTTAATTTTAGCTCTTACATCATTTATTTATTTTTTTTATTTTAGTTCTTATATTTTAGTATTATTTCTCATTCTAGTCTTTTTTGAGTTTTTTTTAGTTACTTCCTTTTCACTTATTTTTTTTTTGCATTAATCCTTTTTGAAAATCTTTTAAAAACTTAGAATTATTTAAAGAATCAACTCTACATAAAAAACTTAAAAAATATTTTTAGTTTTTTTAAAAAACTAAAAAATCAACCTAAGATCAACTCTACATAAACTTTTTTAAAACATTAAAAAAAAAACTAAAATCAATTCTACATAAACTTTAAAATCAACATAAAATCAACTCTACATTAAATTTTTAAAAACCTAAAAATCAACCTAAAATCAACTCTACATAAACTTTAAAACCTAAAAACACTTTTTAAAATTTAAAAACAATCCTAAATTAACCCTAAGAAAACTTTAAAGAAAAATTTTTTAAATACTAAATCACAACCTAAATCAACTCAAAATTAACTAAAAAATCAACACATTATCAACTTGTTTTCAACTCAATATCAACGCTGAATAAAAAACAAATCAAAATCAATGCAATATCAACTTTGAAAAAAAAAATCAACTCAAAACCAATGCAATATCAACTTAATAAAAATCAACTCAATATTAACCTTAAATAAACCTAAAATTATAAATTTAAATAAAAAAATAAAGAATGAAACATTAAATAATAAACCTATTCCAACACAGTATGGTTGAATTTAACCGAAATCAATCACATTTGCTAAGGTTCGATTTAATTATTTCAACAAACAACAGCAGTGTCACGACCCATTCCCGAGACCATGACTGGCGTACGAGGTGAACCGTCTATGGAAGCCCGATCCATCTTGCACAAGCCTCAAAGATTTAAAATTTATACCCATTCATTTATTAAAACATTTATAGAAAAATAACATATATACCATATATATGTATCAAAATATAATATATGTACATATATATATATATATATATATATATATATATATATATATATACAAAGCGATCTAATCGCAAAACATAATATCAAAATCAAATACACAACCCCATAACCCTATAACATTCGGAATGGAGCATCTACTACAAAAGACGTAGCCCGACAAAAAGACAATACTAACCAAAATAATTGTGTCTCACTGGGCGTAGAATGTCCAAAGGTTGTTGGGTCGAAGTCAACCTGTAATCATGGAAACAAGACAACACAGAGAAACAAAGGAGTCAACCCAGTGAGTGAGGGACAACACTCCAGATTGCCTCATTTGTGCCTCACAAAGACTGGTTTGAA
>CAODLS010724887.1:0-18296 GCA_948243855.1 Flueggea neowawraea
AATCAAGAAACTTGTAAGAGTTCTCACTTAGATAGAAAGTGAAGTTGTAATCTTTGAGAAGATTGATAGTGAAAATCCTAAGTGGTGATACTTAGGTAGTGGATGTAGGCATCGAGTTGGCCGAACCACTATAAGTTCTTGGTGTTCTTTCATTTACCGCAATTATTCTGGAAGAAAATTCAAAGCTTCTAATATCACACTATTTAACCCCCTTTCTAGTGTGATTATCGACTCAACAACACACGCACACACACACACAGATATATATATAAATGTCCAAAACAGGCACTCAATTAGGAGTTTTTTGTAGTATGTTTGATATATCTAAAGATTGTTATAACAATTGTACAAAACCCCTCCTCTAAGAAAAAAAGCTCAAAAAAAACCATACACTTCTTCCAAGCCTCCCTACATCAAAGACCAATATTACCAAAAGCCCATACACCAATAATCCAAAACCTAAAAACCTAGGCCAAGGTCCAAGCCTAATACCAAGAAATCTTTCAAAGGTATTACATGTTATAAATGTGGTAGAAAAGGTCACACACAAAAATATTGTCGTCTTAATAAACAAATCAAGGAACTTTAGTTAGGAGAACAAACTATTCAAAAAAATCAAACCCTTCTCATTGATTCCTCTTAGTCCAGTCAACTCGTATCCACAGATTCTGAGGAAGGTCTCCAAATTGATGAATTAGTTGCTTCAACAACCTCCCCATTTGAGTCGGAAACCCTGTTCAACCAACTTAATGTCCTCTCCAAAAACAAAAAAATTACCTTAGATTTTATCCAGCAAATTGAAGATCCGATCAAGCAGAAGGAATACCTTGAAAAACTTTGTTAATGCTTGCAAGGAGAAGCTCAACCCTGTACAAAAACATCTATCCTTCCATTTCCAAAACCAAGTTGTTACAATCTTACCAACATTCTTAAAAAATATGAAAAGAAGAAATCCATAACACCTTCTATCCAAGACTTCCAAAAGATATCAATATAGTCAAAACATAGCTTAAACAGCTTAGAGAAAAACAAGAACAACATAAGGACACCATTCAACTTCTTTTATCCAAATCTATTAATATAGATAATGATGAAATTTCTTTTGAACCAGACCCTCAAAAAGCTATTAACTCAAGCTTGCAACCTATTCCTGAAGATTTCTTGTGTCTATTAAAGAAATTACTTCTAGAAAATATGTTGTTAAAATTAAACTTTCCTTTGCTCCTGATTTTGAAATTAATGCATTTGCTCTTTTCGATACAGGTGCAGATTTAAATTGCATAAAAGAAGGCGTTGTTCCAAAATGATTTCAGTCAACAACTCTTGAAAGTCTTTCTACTGCTAATAATTCAAAGCTTCACATAAAAATAAATGTGATGCTAACATTTTCAATAATGATTGTATGATCAAAACTTCCTTTTTAATCACCACTAACATAAATCATATGGTTATTCTAGGAACTCCTTTCATAAATTTAATTACCTCTTACAAAGTTGACCACAATGGTATTTTGTTCAAACATAACTCTTACAAACTCATGTTCCCATTCCTAGAACAACCTAGGACTAGAGAGCTTAATATGTTGCTAGAAAAATCCATTTATCAAAATCAAATAAATGTTTTGATCAAAGGCAAAACTGTTTAGTTACAAAATTTGAAGCAAGACATATCTCACAAAAAATTTTCTGAACAACTTCTTTCAAAAAATATCCAACAAAAAATTTTTGAATTTCAAAATCAATTAGAAAAAGAAATTTGTGCTGACCTTCCAAATGCCTTGTAGCACTCACAACTTAAAATAAAATTTATCCACCATTTCTCTTCTTTTCATATTCTTTCATAATTATATTGAAATCATAAAACATTATCATATAGCATTCGCTGGATTCATTCACGTAACATGTGTCATAGTCATACAAACTTGTTTTATTTAGTCATTTATATACACAATACAAACAAAATGAAATATGAGGAGAACTCCGCTTATTGGCCCATACTAACTTGATGCACACACCAAGGTCTTTATGCCTGTAAAAGATGGATATATAGAAAGGTGAGCTCACAGCTCAGTAAGTATATAATTATATCAACATATCCGGCAAGTTTATTCAAACAAGTATTACAACTTATTTTTCTCTCTTAGATATTTATTATTCATTTTCATAACATGTGTCATTTCATCACTTATTCACACTACCACATTCAAGCTCCCACACATCATCATCTCTCACACTTAGCACATTTTATCACATAACAATGAGCCAAATCTCTTCTTAATAATTGATTACAAAATGGTGACACAATATCTCCCACATCCCACATCATCTCCTAGCACTTCAAGGTTCTTGGGCTACTATTGTTTCCTCCTCTTGTTCCTTTGTTCCTAATACATTCCAAATATAGGTTTATTTAATATTTCACAAATATAATAACATTTTCTTAGGTTTTGAATTACAAAATTACTTGAAACTAATATGAACAAATTTCCCCTGTTTTGGCAGCTCCTTGTTTCCACTTAAAAATTCTCCCAAAACTTCCATACACAATTTTTTAGATTTAATTTTCATACGTAACATAGCCACATATGTACAGTTTCATTTAAAACAAGAATCACCTTAATTGGACTCCTAGAACTCGAGTTATAACAATTTTAATACAACCTGCCAGTTTTTGTCACAATACAGGGCAGTAGAATGTTTATTCAAATTACATAACTTTAATGCAGGAATTATTTTTTTATCAAAGCCAAAAAGTTTTGTAAGACATCTTAAATTTTCCATATCATCAATAATCATCAAATTTTTAGTTCTATAACTCTAGATTTTCATCAATCAATCCGCTGTTCTACCCTGTATCTTGACAGCCCTACTTTTCCAAATTAACCTTATGAATTACTTCAAAATACACTTGTTTACAACAATTTCAATTGATTTTCATGTCTCTTATGTACCATATTCTTAGGTTATGGATATAATTCTACATGGTCTCATAACCCTAACCCATTAATTAATTGAAATTACATGGTTAATAAAGAAACTTACCAAGATTGATTCCCTAACTTGATTGTTGATTGTTAGTCCGTGATTATCTCTTTTGGTTTTGTAGGAATTTATGCACTAGAAGTTTTCTCTCTTCTTCCTTTCTTCTTCTTCCTTTCCTCTCTTTTCTCTTTAACAAAATTCTCTACACACTTCTCCCTCTCTCTCTCACTTCCTACATCTTTTTATCTCTACATATGTTCCAATTATCCAAGACCACAATCTCACCATTTCCTTAAGACACTTTGTCCAATCACTACAAGTCATTTTGTCCACTTCCACCCTCTTTATTTTTCTAATCCTCAACATGAGAAATAATTATACAACTTCCCACAATTTAATCTTTTTAATCACCAAAGTACCTACCCAAGAAATTAACATATGCATTCACTTAGATATGATGAAATGTCATGATATATGCATGCTATGTATGGAAATCATGCATGAAAAATTGTGGTGAGGGTGTTACATGCCTTCTGGGCAAGAAAACAACATATTGTTGATCTTCCCTATCAAAATGGTTTTAACCAAAGAAATGTTCCTACAAAGGCAAAACAGAAGTAAAACTATTTTTCAATAGTCAAAGCAAACAGCAATTATAGTTTTAAATAGGATTAAATCATATGTCGTCTTTCAGTTATAGTATAATCTATTTTCTGATTCTTCGATTTAAAAAAAAAACTTTTTTGCATCCTTTACAGTCTTTGAAAAGGCTCCTCTGCATTTCCTGCCAGGATCTACAGAAGAATTTTTTAAACTCAGGGACCGTATAAAAAAATTATACTATACTTTAGAAACGATAAAAAATTTAAGCCTTTTAAATAAGAAGCAAGAAGAAGAACGAGAGAAATACTAAATGTAAAAAAAAGAAAAAGGAAAAATGGATAAATTAATAAGTAATCTTTTGGGCAGAAGAATATTTCTTTGAACCAGATGGTAGAAAAATTTGGAAAAACAAGAGTGAAAAGAGAGCGAGAAAGAAAAGCGGTCAATAAATCAGAAAAAGATAATTTGGAAAAAAAGGAAAATAAATAGAAAAGTAAAAAATGTGAAATTCGGGCCAACAATGCGTTGGGCCGTAAAGCGGTGGCGTCCATATAAAAGTCAAAACAGGGGTACAGTTCATAATGCTTTCACTTGAGGATACTAAAGTGTCTCAGAGCCAGAGGTGGTTATGTTTTGGTGGGCATTGCTCCAATGGATGAAACAAATGAATCAGCTGTTAGAGCTGTACATAGAACAACATTGTAGAAAAGAACTACAAGATCTTGAATCCAAAGGCCTTATTTCAAAATCTAGATCCCTCTGGTCTTGCGCTGCCTTTTATGTCAACAAAGATGCAGAAATTCAACGTGGTGCACCTAGGCTAGTTATTAATTACAAACCATTAAACATCGCCCTCAAATGGATCAGGTAC
Source organism: Flueggea neowawraea (assembly GCA_948243855.1). Lineage (NCBI taxonomy): Eukaryota > Viridiplantae > Streptophyta > Magnoliopsida > Malpighiales > Phyllanthaceae > Flueggea > Flueggea neowawraea. Next base: position 4,456 of record CAODLS010724887.1, read on the forward strand.
CCAATTCCTAATAAAAAAGATTTATTGCAAAGAATCCATCATGCTTCCATTTTTTCAGAATTTGATATGAAATTAGGATTTTGGCAAATCTAGATTGAGCCAAAAGGTAGATATAAAACGCTTTTACTGTACCATTTGACCAGTACGAGTGGAATGTTATGCCCTTTGAGTTAAAAAATGCTCCTTCAGAAATTCAAAGAATTATGAATGATATTTTCAATCTATATTCTCATTTTTGTATAGTTTATATTGATGATGTACTTGTATTTTCAAATACAATCAATCAACACTTCAAACATCTTAGAGCCTTTTATTCTGTAGTAAAAAAGAAATGGCTTAGTGGTGTCCAAATCGAAAATCTCTTTATTTAAAACAAAAATTAGATTCTTAGGACATTACATACATCATGGCACTACTACTCCAATAGAAAGATCACTTGCATTTGCATCTAAATTTCCAGCCAAAATTCTTTATAAAACTCAACTTCAAAGATTTTTAGGAAGTTTTAATTATGTTTTAGATTTCTGTGCTAATATCAACAGAATAGCCAAACCTTTACATAATCGACTCAAGAAAAATCATGTCCCTTGGATAGAAGAACATTCAAATGTAGTTCGTCTTATCAAAAAACAAATCTCTGAAATACCATGTCTACATTTAGCATATCCACATCTTCAAAAAATTGTTGAAACTGATGCATCTGAATTAGTCTATGGTGGTATTCTAAAAAAAATTGTGATAACAAGTAACACATTGTTCAATTCACTTCCAATCATTAGAATAGCACTGAACAAAATTATTCCACTATAAAAAAAGAAATACTTTCCATTGTCAAATGTATACAAAAATTTCAAAGTGATCTTCTTAACCAAAGATTTTTACTTCGTGTTGATTGTAAATCTGCAAAAGAAGTTCTACATAAAGATGTTCAAAACATAGCGTAAAAACAAATATTTTCCGGATGGGAAGCTTTATTATCTATTTTTTGATTTTGATACCGAATATATCAAAGGAGGTTAAAACTCAATTCCAAATTTCTCAACTCATGAATTTCTCCAAAACAGATTTACACAAGGATCAGATGCCTCCCAAGAAGAAAGATACGGAGGTACAAAGCAGGGATTCGAAAACAAATTCCAAAACAACAATTGTTCCAAAAGCCATCAAAACATTGCAGACATTGTCATTGAAGATGAAGCTTCTAGCATCAAACAAACCCCAATTCAAAAGGAAGAAAAGACAAAAGCATAAATTAAAAAAATGGGTGGAAACACTCTCGTAATCACCAGAAATGTTAGTTGCTTTACAAAACATTGCACAGTGCCAATTGCCTTCTGCAAGTAAAACTACTCCAACACTTTCAAAACCTGAGAAAGGTTCTTTATCACTGGCAAAAACAGTTTCTCAAGAAGAAATTTCAACATCAATCTTCATCTTTTCAAGCACCCAAATTGTATGTTCTCAATCAAAAACATACAATGAATGTTATCTCAAGAAACAATATCAAACCATTGCCATCATTGAGGATGGTATTCTTTATCCAAACCCAATTACGTCCCTTCACAAAATGTTCTCAGGATGGACCTTCAAACCTTGGGATATGTTAAAAACCCAATTATACTAGATGTCCATCTTAGAAGCAACTGACTCTGTTACCTTCAAACATCACTACTTACATGAGAACCATACAGAGCCTGCCTTCTCCAATCTCCAAATACATAATGTTTTAACCCATTCAGATTGAGGATAAGATCTTCACAACCCTCACAAATGGCCACTATCTTTCCAAAATAGGGGAACCCATTGCCTCACTTTTAACTATTGGGATTACCAGCAAGCCTGGTTCAACAATCTTTACCTTAAAAACTAAAAGAACAATCATTCGTGGCTGTTATGCTTCAAAATTTTAAATTCAACCAAAATTCCAAATTGGTTTATTCAATGGTGGAAACACTGTGGGATTATCGACAACATACTTCCTATTGAAGTCCAAGAATTACTTCAAATATTCCAAAAAAATTACCAAACCTCCACCAAAGAAAGGATTATGCCCCCACTCTTTTCCATATGTACAAAATTATTTGTCCCATGGGTATTCAGCTGGGATATAGATGTGATCACACATGATGAACTCCCCACACTGGTCAGATAATTCAAAGTCAAATGGTGGAATAAATTCCAAGCAACCAACATAATCAACAACCAAACAGTCCAAGAATGGATTCAAAAGCAAAAGCTTAAGCAAACAAAACAACTTCAGTTATAGTATTCTTGGCCCAAAAATCCAATGCCCAAGCACTTCTGGTAGGATGCAAAGGTGAAGCAGAATATTGGGCCATAATGGCGCAACTCTTACAAACCCGATCCAAGGCTACTGATTCAACCGCTAGTGTCGGAGCACTACTGACTTGGGCAACAACAATGAAGATGACTGCTTTGGCATCTTCTCCTCCCTATAGCATCATATTGTGCAAAAGCAATAATAAAAATCCCGCTAAGTAGATTTTCTACTTAGGCAAAAATTAGGGGACAAAATTATTTTCAAATTAACCATTTCAAATTTTCATGTACAAATTATTCAAGGGGTAGTCCAGGGCTAGAATTTGGACCTACTCCATCTTAAACAATAGATGGTAAAGAGTAATTGAAACTGTTGATGGCTGATGCTTTGCAAAAAAGCATGTAAAGGTAGTCCAAAGCCAAAAGTTTTGACCTACTCCATCTCAAATGGTATATGATAAAGAGAAATCAAATCCGTTAATGGTTAATGCTTTGCCAAAACAACATATTATAAACCAACTCCAAAATGTCGACAGAAATACGACTTAATATTGAAGTTGTCGGTAAGAAAAGGACAACAATACAAATTCACAATTGCTGTAGAAGTCAGACAACATCACTGTTGCAGTCACTATTCATCAATGTAGCAGCCAGGCAATATTTCTATTGCAGTCACTGATCACATCAACTGTCAATCACTGTAACAGTCACAAAAACTATTACTATTCAAAAATACTATTCATCACTGTTCAAATAATTATAAAATTTCCCTTGCTTTCTTCTATAAATAAGAAGAAGCTCTATTAGTTAAGAGGGTCATGTTTTTAGAGTTCTTATTCTTCAGAGAACTCTCTTAGCATAGTCTATTGTCAACGATCTTTTGCTCTAGTTTACTTTAAAAATATTTATGCAAATTCTGTTCAGATTTCATAATGCAAATTTAGTTTCATTTATTCCATTTATGCTTCCATTTCTTTTATTCTATATGGCTAGCTCTGCCACCTAAATTACTTGCATTCATTTTCATAGGTGCAACTCTACCTCCTGAACTGCTGCAACATCTTTATCTTTCTGCAAATCTCTTTATCTTCTGCAAATTTTATTTGTCTGCATTCATTCTTAATTTCCTCCTCTGATCATGAGGATGCATGTATATATCTTGTATTTTTGGGATTGGCGGCTGCTCTCTCTTCTCCATCTCATTCATGCATGAACTCTTTGGCAACCACCATTCCTTTCAATTTCAGCTTCTTTCCTCTAGCATGTGTAACTAAACACCTTTCTAGTTAAGGTATTTCAAGTTCAATCCATCAACTTTGTGAGACTTTTGTTTTAACTGTTATAAAGTAATTCAAGTATTTATTCAGTTTATGTGCCTTAGTTCTTTTTTTATCGTTTATGTTGATTGCATGATATGGCAAGTTGTGTGATTGTATGAACAATATATTGTTATTTAGGATTGATAGTGCGTCAAATTAGTCCTAATCTAGACAACAAATAACATAAATGTATATGGTTGGACATTATTCATTGTTATGGAACTGAATAATCTGGTTTAAATGAATCATGACGTTCTCTATTTCACTGGATAGGATAGAGGTCTCTTTAATTTGTATTGTTGCCATATATTAAACCTTGTCAGGGCATCTCAAAGGTTGTCTAATGCTTAGAGAAATTGTAATATCCTGCCCATTCTGACTAGGTTCTCTGTCGCTTTCCGTTCAATCTCGATTTGATTTGTTCAATTTCGAACCGATTCTTTGATGTTTGAGGTGTTGATTAACTGTTTGGAAGTGTTTAATGATTATATTTTTATAAGTTTAGATGTTGTTGAGTCTTGGGAATAACGAGTAACACGTGTAAACACTTTGTGCAACTTAAGTGGAAGAGGCCATGGATAACTCGAGTTAGAGAAGATATAATTCTAGTTATATGATAGCTAGATAACTCGAGTTAGAGAAGCTGTAACTCGAGTTGTGTGATAGCTAGCTAACTCGAGTTAACATTTGCGTAACTCCAGTAAGCTATGTTTCAGGGATCGATTCTGGGCAAATTTAACTCAAGTTATAAGAGCTGTAACTCGAGTTAGTCGTGCAAATTGGTCAAACGACACAGTATTTTGGCGGGGGCCTATATAAACCATATATGCAATTCTTTATGCTCAAAGATCTCTTTTTTACCTCTCACTCCTCCAAATCGGTGTGGAACGCTTTCCCATTGATTCCCATTTCTCCCACTTTGGTTCTTGAGGTTAGAAAACATCACTAATCACTTATTTTTGTCCATTTCATGCATTAATCTCGGATTTATGCTTAAGAAAAAATTGAATGTTGATTCAGATTTACGTGTTTCTGACCAAATGAGAGTAGGATGTTAGATCATGATAGTAGGTAGTTAGATCAAGAGGACTAAAGTGGATATATTACATTTTGGGGACCAACTTGAGATTTTGAATAATTTGGAGACTAATTTTTATATTTTGAGATAGTTGAGGGTTAATTGGCAAATTTGAAGATAGTTAGATTGAGAGTAGGGTTGGGATGAACATCTGCCAAACATGCATATTCTGTAGTGACACAATTACTGTGTCTGAAGTCTGTTGTAATAACTTTTGTATTCATCTTTGTTTGACTTCTGTAGGGACCTGCCAATTACCGGTGGACCGTGACATTCATTATTTGGCTTGGCGTCCAGGTGAGTGCTATTGCAGTTTTAGATACATAGGTTGTGTCATCTGAAATTATATATGTTTCTATTGTGTTCTGACCTTTGCATGTAATCCGAAATAAATAAGGATTCGGTTAGAACTAAAATCTTATGTACGTGAATACTATGGTATGGAAAACTCGTTTTGACTATTATTTTGAACTCTGAAATAAATATTTTGTTTTAAGCAATTGTTTCTAGAATAAGTAATATGTATGGATATAAGCATATTTTTTGATAAATATAATTATATTTATATTTTCTGAGAATAAATATTTTTTTGATATGAAAATAGTTTTCTCTGAAATAAATGTATTCTCTGTAGTAAACATTCTGTTCTAAAGTAAAAAAAGAGTGTTTTCTTAGTAAACATTTTGTTTGAAAATAAGCATATTTTTTCTATAATTACTCTGTTCAGTACTACTAAAATATTATCTGTAATAATTATTTCATTTTGAAAATATTTACATTTCTATAAATAAATGTTTGATCTGTAAGCTGTATGTTCTGAATATTTTCAAAAATGTTTTTTGAAATATTCTGATACGGGACAACTATGGTACAGGAGAAAGCGTAGCCTTTGGTATACCAATGCTTTATCAGTTGCCTAAGTGGCTATACTATGTGCTTAAATGGCTAATACTTGCCTAAGTGGCTATATCCAGTGCCTAAGTGGCTATTCTCGAGTCATGATGACTCCATCTATCAGATTCTGGTCCTGTTAGGTTTTAAATATTATTCTCTGAAAATATTTTTGGAAATATGATTTTTCATAAATATTTTGAAAGGTAAATATTATAGGTATTTTATATTTCGGAAACTAAATATTGCTTCTATCCAATTCAATTGGTTATTTAATTTGTGACTGTCTGTTGTCTTCCCTGTTTGCGACGAATTTCGAAATGAATTTCTGAACTACTATTCTGTATATAGTGTATATACCTATATACTGTTATATCTGCATGTGATATTTTTGAACGGTTTTCAAAACGGCCTATGTGTGCCTCGAAGATCCCTCACTATGTTCCTTTTTCTTGTTTATGGTTCAAAAACGGGTTGTGACAAAGGTGTTATCTAAGACAGGTTTTGTAAATTTGGGTCGGTTGTGGAGCTTAGGTATTCTTGATCGAGTTAGTATAACTTGCCTTTGTATATCTCTTCTAAGTATTTGCTTATGTATACTCTTCTGAGTATTTCGTTGGTATTGTGGCAATCATTTTGCATTCTGACATTTGCACATTCGTTCTGTCTGTCTATTATCTGTAGATATGCTTCGATGTCATAGAAGACTTGGGAGGTTGTTAGGCGTCGATCCGCCAAAGCCACCAATAAGTCAGTAGCAGGTCACCATGGTTCATGTAGTATGCCGAAAATCGTAGCTTCAGCACCTCAGCCTCAGCCATCGTTTGTTGCTCAACCGGATGTTTTTGATCATTTTGCTCAACTCCTTGATCCTTTTGAGTGATTTCTTCATGGTCAGATAAATGGGGTTCAACCAGTAGAAGCCACTCCGATGGTGGTACCTATTGCACCAAAGATCGACAATGATACCCATCTTATAAGCCTTTTGAAGCTCGGGCCATCGAGATTTAAGGGGACGATGGAAGAGGACCCATATGATTTTATCATTGCACTTGACTGTTGCTTCAGTGCTCTAAACTACAGTGATGATGCCAAAAGGTTAGATTTGCAATATTTCTTTTGCCGGGTCACACAACAGTGTGGTGGCAAGGTTTTGAGAGAGAGGAGAACTTATCGTGGGCATAATTCAAGAATGAAATTATGTTATTTGTCCTCCCTCGGAGTACTAGGGATAAGAAAATGGACGAGTTTAGTGATTTTCATCAGGGGCAAGAGATGACCAATACAAGAAGGGTGTGTGCCAAAATGCCTTCTTAAATTGGGAGCCAAAACCCCTTTCCTTCTCATACAAGGATTCGGCCTACACTCTTAAAAAATAGGAGGGGGAAATTTGGCCACCAACCCTAATTTGGAGTGTGTGCCGATTTTGCTATGTCCCTTTTAGGGTTTCCTTATCATTGTTATACAAGAATAAAATCTCCTAAAAAATAGGAGTATGGCCCCAAATTTCACACTAGGGTTTATTAATGTTATTAGGCTATTTATTACATGATATATTATCACTAAGTAAACGACTCTTTAATTAATCTATATGGGCCCAAATTATGCCACACGTGTACTTTATACCCAAAACATTATAAGAAGTAATTACTATTAAAAGCCCATTACAATAATAGATAATATGTCATATTTTATTTATGATCTAAATCATAAAACCCTAAATTATTAATGATTAATAAAATTAATAGTACTAATAATTTAATTACCATGAGAGAGAGTATTTGTGAACCAATCCAAATCGTTTTTGTGTGTGACTCAATCGGCCTACTCAAAAATGGCAATGGGCCTCATCCCAAACACTTGGGCACAAAGTCGATAAGTGATATCTAGTAATACATTATGGCAGCCCAAAATTGAGTGGCATCGGTGATCCGAGTAAACCTTTCACAGTTTGACATTTAGTCCTTCTGTCACACGATATCTATATTAAGCATAAGGCATGGTGACATTTCAACCTTATATACATTATGCGTTTCTTGATCCCAAGTAGATTGATATATAAATGACATTGATAAACCCTTTTATCAATTTATTTGAGTATGCATACATTCCATCAATCCTACTCATCAAGTGGCATAAAGATATCACTCTCTATAAGAGGAACAAATCCATCACTCTCACCATCACTCCTCTACAAGATTCATGACATATCCAATCATAGTCTTTATTGTTACCCTGTTACGGATAATATTTGACTAAGTCAAAACATGTGATTCCTCATATAGGAGTCGATAGTGAGTTTCAGTCAGATGACTCAAATATCACCATTGTATGAAAGCTACTTGTGATATTGATCCATGAAGTGCTTTCATAGTGGGTCAATCCAATACATGTTCTCTAACATGTATCTATGTTCTAAGTGATATCCCATATCCATAATCAGTAAAACTTGATTATCCCCTTAGCAATATACTAACCTTGGTTTTGTCATCATTCTCATGATAACAATCGATTATGGACTTTTAGAACAATATTCTTTTTAACTTATGGTTTTACTATCAAGTCACACTCGATGGCATAAGAAAAACTATTCTTGAAAGTTTTATTATCATAAACAATATAATATTTCACATATATGAAATAAAATGCCTCTTTATTAAATAATAAATGTAATGACAATGTATATCAATGATTGGACTAGGACACAAAACCAACATAATCAATAGCAAAAACAGAAGAAAAATAATTTGGATGTTTCATTGCATCGTTAATGCTGAACTTGATCCTAGCACCATCGAATTCCATAGACAGAGTCCCTTCGTGCACATCTATTTTCGTTCTTGCTGTCTTGTGGAATGGTCTTCCTAAAAGTAACAATCTCAAACTAAAGGTGCCATCATCTTCCATATCTAGGACATAAAAATCTACAGGAAAAACTAGATCGTTCACCTGCACCAAAACATCTTCTAGAACACCTTCAGGAAAAACACTAGAATGGTCAGCCAAAGTCAAAACAACTCCATTTTGCTTCAAAGGACCAATATTTCATGTGGAATAAACAAATAAAGGCATTAAATTAATTGAAGCACCAAGACCACACAGAGCCTTTTTAATTCCTACATTACCTATCTTAGAGGGTATAGTGAACGGTGACGCACTCGATTAACCAATCTCTTCTTAATTTTTGATAGCCCCGGGACACCCTACATACTACTTTCCTAATCACTAGACAACCCCCGGGAAGCCCTGAAAGGATTTAATCTACAACAGCAGTACGAATTAAAGAGACCTCTATTATAGTCATTGAAACCGAAAATGTCGTGATTCATTTAAACTAGATTATTCAACCTCACAACAATGAACAATGCCCAAACCACATAAATCCACGTTGTTTGTTACCTAGATTAGGATTAATGGAATACACTACTAATCCTAAATAACGATATACCACTCATTCAATCACACAACCGACTGAATCATGCAATTAATACGAGTAATAATAAAGGAACTAAGGTACAGAGGTTGAATAAATATTCGGAAAGTTTTATAACAAATAAAACAAAAGTGTCACGATAATAATGGATCAAATTTCAGAAATACCTCAACTAGAAGATTGTTTAGTTACACATAATGAAAGAAAAAAGCAAAAAATCAAAAGTATTCCTTGTTGCCCAGGTCGTGTTCTTCATAATAGAATGCGAGAGAGCCCCCTAATCCCAAAATAAAAGAGTATTTATATGTCTACTAATTAGGAAACCCTAATTACACTCCAAAATAATTAAAAATAATAATAACTAGGTCTATTGTTTTGCTCCAGTAGTAAAAATGGATTAGCATCCCTCATACACGTCCATGAGGCTACAAAACCGAGGCAAAACTGTGAAAACACAAGGCCCAATGCGTAACAAGTCAGCCTAGCCAACTTGCTCTTCACAGTATGGTCATGCTAAAGTGTCCTCCAAGCAGAAATGTGCCCAAAATCGCTCCAAATCCTCATGTTTCACCAACATTCCACCTAAACCACCAAAAAAGTATAAAAACATAAAAAGACACGAATAACAACAATTTATGATGAAAAACAAACATAAAATGCAATATTAAATATGCCTAAAATGCAACCTATCAGTGACTCATACGAGTTTTAGCTGCATATAGTACTTAGCTCCATCTACTTTCTCATATAACCAATATTTCAAATAGAATTGCACATACCTAAACATATTGGTCGTACCATTCCTTTTAAGTCATATGAAATCAGATGCAGCACGAATACACGATGTCATTTCCAATAACTCATATATTGTGTCCAACATATAATCATCAAAACTTTAGTGCATGTCAAATAATAATTCACCAATAGCACATAATCAGATCATATACAATAGCCAATAACAATAATTCCATGTATTTTACATAAGCTCATAGCAACAACGATATATAGGCCAATATGCCAATGTAACACGTAAGGTATATAATGGATTCACTCACAAGATAAAATAAGTTGGAGTCCCTTATCTCGTCTCTCGAACCTCTCCATAGCCTTTCTCACCTATCACACATGTTCACATAATTGTCTTTCAATACAGAATGTGTGTGTACCAGCGTATGCACATGATGCTCAAATGATGCATGTTTCGATGTGCGACACTTATAATATGTACTCAATAATATGAGTTGGTATAAACTAAGACATTATCATATGTTTTTAGAACACTATTATAGGCGTCTAATATTCAACAACAGTTGATGGAATACAAATCAAGCCCGTTTATGCAATCTAGCCAGTTTTCATTATCCTCATTAGTTGACAACCAAATAAACTCATTTTATTTTCAAATTTTAAACACATATAAAAAAACATATTAAGGTTCACTTATACCAAAAATCAGACTCTATGTATTTAAAATGGAGTCTACGCACAATATCAAACTATAGTTTTTGCCAGATTAGACCTGTTTACACTAATTCATAACTAATGTCCGTTATACACATATTTAGCCTCTCAAATTTTACAAAAATATATTAGACACATAAGTAAAAAAACTTTCATGTTTTACACTTTGACTACATCCGTTTCTAAATTTCGCAAAACAAGGATGCGATACAGACCAAAATCTAGACATAATAAAACCCATATTTTAATTCACATGTGTTTATGCTCAAATAGTATTCCAATCAGCATCAGACCTCTAAATACTTATTATAATGCATATTAAACTTATATAAATGAAGAGAAACACTTACTTCACCCCTATGATGCAGAAGGTGCAAGAACCCATAAATCAATATGCTTAGCAAATGTGTTTTTTCCTCACTCACCTCAGCCTTTTCTCTCTTGTTTTCCCTCAATTCAGTGATCTGAGAATGAAAATAATGAGACATGCATGCTTAACAACAACATATATATGGCACCTCCTAAGCACGAGGTGGCGACGTGCTTAAGAGGTCCAATTGAAAACGTACACTTTCCGTATTTCTATCTAATCTATTTCTGATATTTGTTACAAATAAGCATGCCTAGAGATGCAATAACTAAATAAGACTAATTTATACAACTATGTAGATGTAATTACAAAATCATCGATTTAACTCTCTTTCGTAAATCTTTCACTTTTGAACCATGATTCTTCTACCGATAAACATTTCATCACTCTCATAAGCACGATCAACCCATATCAACAAATGGGACTATGATGTATGCAATGCCAAATCGATGCACATATTATGTATATCATATGCGATGCATGATCGTGTATATGCAATGTTGGTCATGGTTGTGACATTGACACAATGTGCATAGAAAAAGACACCACGCACGTAGACCAGATGTAGTGCATGTAGTATGATATGAAACGCACGTGATGTGTTATATCAATATATAGAAAGCTCCAGAATCTCTATTTGCATGTTGAAGGCATTCAATGCTTGAGCAGATTGAAGATCTCTCTGGTCTGGACGTAACATTACTCTACGCACGTGGAAGGATGCTCAATGCACGTAGACGTAAATGCTATGAAAAATTAAAGAGAGCTCACAAGATAAGTCAGAAGCACGTTTCACCATTGTGCAATGCGCATTGAAGAGTAAATGTGATATCTTTGAAGAAATCCATCTACGCACGTAGTATAGATGCTAAGCACGTAGATGGGGCTAGTTCAGAAACTGCCAAAATGGTTATACGGTCCTCGGGAATTTGAATTTGAATATTCCCTAACATAGTCATGTGAAGAATCAAATGTGTGATCTTTGGAAATGTCAACGGACTTTGATGTCTTATGCAAAGCGCACAAAGCTCATGATCTATGCTCGTAGGAGACATGCTAAGTGTGCAGAAACAAAGTTGTTCCAGGCATAAGCAAACTAATTTAGTTTAAAATAACGTTAAATTTGGAACAAATTAACTAAAATGAACTAAATTAGTTCAAAATTTAATTTAAAACCATTTGTACACTGGTTTACACTGTGTGTGCCCTAGTTATGCACCACTTATACACATTTGGACAAAAGCTGTAAAAATATTTTTTCTGCGATTTTTCTTCAATTTTTCTCGAGAGGATGGCAATTTCTCGCGTTTGATCCCAGATTATCATATTTATGCAAATAGTTTCCGCCCGTGAATTTTTAAGAATAAGCTGCTAGAGATGGTAATATTACAAAGTAATAATTTTATACAAGATCGTACATTTCTCGAAAAAGTACAACGACTAGTTGTGTTATAATCTAGCTGTGAATGGGCCTAGATTATAACGATATTTGATAAGACTTTGATGGATCCTCAGGCCTAGTCCATTTCCTACTGTATTCATTGAATTATTCTTTTTCCCCTTTATCTGGTATATCCATTGAATTATTTTCTTGGTAAAATTATGTGCATTGATTAATGTTTTGATGTCATGGCTCAAAACACCACACGCCAAAAGTAGAACGCAACGCAAAATCTACCCTTGCCGTTTGATTCAACATCAATGACAAATCCTCACTAAATACAATGTGTATGTGCAAAAAAAACGCTAAGACGGTGTTTGGACCATTCAAACACCATAGGAAAGGGATGGTCCCACACCACCCAACTATGAATTTCTTCCTCTTCAGTCCATGTTGTGGGCCTCACCAGCGTGCCAATATTGGACCCACCAGAGAAGGAAAAAAAAAAAACAGAATGGCCCCCAAGAACCAAAAATAGTTTGTACAGATGGGTGGAGATTATTGATATGACCCCACAAATGGTGAAGAATGTGTGGGAAAAAGTGGCATAAAGAGAAATCGTTGCTAACCATAGATGAAAAAGAATTTTGTCGGAAAAATAAACGAAATTCTTTTAAGTTCAAACCTTTTAAATGGTATTTTTACTTAAAATTTTACATAAAAGAAATTAATTAGAAGTGTATAATATCAATTTTTAAAAAATGATGAAATTACTTCAAAAAATGATGAAATTTGTAACTTTTTTAAATTGTTACAACAATTCATTTTGTCAAGTAACGTATTATATAACTTATAAGAAAAAAGTAACATATTATATAATGTATTAGCATATTAATTATAATTCTAAAAAAGATTTCTTTTTTAAAATTTTTATTATATAATTTATCTAATTATCATTATGTCATATATTGATTTAGTTATATGCTTTTTTTATAAGAACATTCTTTTTATTTCTAAATAAAAATTGAACTCTCGATTGTTTAATGATGGATATGACTTCATTATTAATAGAATATAAACATATTAATTATATATTACTTAATTTATAAAAAATCGAGAGTAATATGTAATTTGTTCTATCTTTGGACCCCCTCAAAAGACATAATATAACACATCACATTCGTAATAAATCAAGCAAAAAAATAAAAGCGTGTCCCCATTTTCCATATCCCAATAAGTGCAACTTCTTTTTCCCCATCTTACTTGCTTTCCGTTGACTGATTGCTTCTTCTAAAATCATCAAAACCCTCTCTTCACTTTTCTTCTCTTCATAAATAACCATCAAATTTTTGCATCATTTTGGTATAGACACATATTAATTCACATAGCATATACCTTGGAGTTCAAAATCTTGGAGTTATATACAGAATAAGCAGAGACAGTTACAATATATATTCAGCCAACCCAATAAAGCCTTAGTTATAGGAATGGGTGAGCTTCATTCTATGGCTTACTCAAACAACATCCATGTCTCTTCCCTAGGTTGGGATCTTCAAAACCTTGGAGTTCTAAACGCAGACATGTCTTTAGGTACTCTCTTTTCTTGGTTTTGCTTTCTGTTTCTTTTA
>CAODLS010724893.1:0-17857 GCA_948243855.1 Flueggea neowawraea
CTTGAGATGATGCTTGTTTACATATAAAATAGGATTGATAATTACTTGAAACGTACACCAGTTTGTCTGTTTAGCAATTGTGATACAAAACTGGAAAAAGGTTTTTAGGGATCAAACTAAAATATCATATATTATGTTCAACAGCGTCAATGAAGGTTTTGAATACTTTCCTTTGTCTTACCATGAAAAGTATTGGTTTTTTACCTACTAATGTGGTATGTCTTGTTAATTGAAGAGCCATATGAAATCTATTGTTATCTTGTTAGTTATACAAACTTTGCTACTTAAATATGTTTTCTAGTCTATTCATTTGGCCAGATGGCATCAGTTGAGAATTTGTTCTGGATATGCTTCTATGATTAATTTGATAACACTGAATCAGGTAAATGAGGAACATGATAAAGAAAATTTTAGCTTGGAGCAGATGTATAACAACAGCAAAGGGCAGGGAAGAACAAAAGTTGATTCTGACAAGAATAATACAGTGAAAGCAGTGGGAAAGAAGAAAATGACAAAAGAGGAAAGAAATCGTATAATGGAAGAGAAGAAACAGAAGAAAGAAGTAAATATTTGACACCTCGTTTTGAATTTTGAAAGATAGAATTATGCCGTAAATGATTATTGGATAACCCCTCTTTTGAGAGCTTTTATGGTATTAACTTCTGTATCCTGTTCACCATCTTGAGCTTTAATTTTTTTAGCTGAAAAATTTGTTGTACAGCAAGAAAAATTGGAAAGAGCAGCTCTAAAGGCTCAGGAAGCAGAGTTGAGAAAACTGGAGAGAGAAAAGCAAAAGTGGGAGAAAGGGAAGTTTGCCCTAAAATCTATTGTTGCTGAAATTGACAACAAAGTAGTTGAACAAGGATCAATTGGAGGTGAGGCTTTTTCCTCGGTATTTTTCATCTGTCCTTTTTTTCAGTAGTTTCTTCATGCTAATATTGGGTTTGTTCTTGAATGCTATCCTTTATTAGTATAGGACATCTTCTTACCAGATTTGCTGATAAAGGCCTTACATATCGTATAACATCAAATCCAATCAAAAGATCTATTGTTTGGACCATGAGTATTCCAGAACATTTATCAGAGGTAATTGTCCCTTGGATATATGGCGATTGCAAGTACCTGCAATTCTTTAGGTTCATTGATATTTAATACATGTTCAGTGTACTTTTATGTAGAAACATATTTGTGAATTGCACTACAGCCAGTAGGCTTAATTTAAAGTTTGCTCCTTTTTTTGGTATAATGTTTTCATGGTTTAATTCTTTGTGAAATCATAGATTTCTTCTGAAGAAACTGAGGTTTGTTATGTGCTGCTTATATATGGAGCAGAGGAATTTTGCAATCTTCTTATGAATGAATCACTTCTGGATCATGTTTCTAGAGTTCAGAGTCACTACCCTTCTTATACAGTTTGCTATCTAACAAATAGGCTAATGGCTTATATTAACAAGAGGTATTTTTTAGCTGAAGCTATAATATGTGGTTATCCGTTCTTCATATTTGTGTTGCATAAGTTTGGTGAATAACTGATACTGTGAATCTACTTTATTTATTTGCATGTCTTTTCATTTATATACAGAATGTGGTTTGCTTGTATCATTCCTGAAAAATGTAAATCGTTTGCTCTTGTCATTTTTTTCTTCTTATCCTCAGTGACTATCATTCTTGATGGGATTTTACAATTTCTTCATCCTTCTAGATGCTTCAAAAGACAATGAATTTCTTATGCCATTTGGTGTAAACAATACAAGTGAATGAAGTGATGTCATATTATTAGCACACTCTCTCAACTTGTTTTATACTTATTGATCTGAAATATTTCTTCAATAATTTTTATAATACAGTTTCTAATTCTGTACTTGACAGTTGACAAAAGGTCTTATTACCATGTCTAACTTAAACATGCAAATTGGAAATCAATTAGGGAAAAGGAACAGCACAAGAACCCAGAAAATGATAATGGTTGGAAATGTCCAGCAATTGAAGAGGTAAAAAGGCTCATTTTTTAAGGATATGTATTTTATGGAATTGATCATGCTCTTGAGTATTTGCAACTCTGTTTTGCAGGTGCTAGCTAAGTTAACCACTCATTATTTTGGGGTGCATTATAGGCACTGTTCAGATGAAGCTGAAGTTGCTGAACATGTAGTTGGTTTGACAAGCAGCCTGGCTTCTTGCCAATTGAGGTTCTGAACGTTTATATTCTAGTTGTCATAGATTCTGCTTGATTTTCCTAACTGCTGCAATCTTTTCTATGCTGCATAATTGCCTATCTTTCAAATTCATTGCTTTGATCAGTTAGTCTGTATTTTGTTTTATAATCGATTGCAGGAAGAAGTTGACTCAACTATCTGTAAATGCTAATGGCTCGCTCATACCTAAGGACTTCGTTGACAAGAATTTGATAAAGAAGAATAAGTGGTGGGTATTTTTTTTCTGATTTATATTGGTGATAAAAAAATTTCAGGAGTTATTTTTAAAAATTTATGATTCTATTAGCTATGAGTCATATTGGTGATAAGAAAATTTGTGGTTAGGTTTCAGATATACTAGTATCCTTTTCCTCTAACAGTTCCAGCTTCAAACGATATATCATTATGCGGACTGTTCTATTGTTTTCTTGTCATTTTTAATATTGAATCATATTTGAAAATTGCAAAAATATTTTAACCCTACTATGTTGATATATACAAGGGAGGTGCAAACATAAAAGACAATTGTGACCGAACTAGTATAGAATTTAAATATTTAGGATACTAAGCAGAAGATGTACAAATTTAAGGTTGAACTGTAATGGAAATACTTAACCATGCCCAAAATGCATACTTG
Source organism: Flueggea neowawraea (assembly GCA_948243855.1). Taxonomy (NCBI): domain Eukaryota; kingdom Viridiplantae; phylum Streptophyta; class Magnoliopsida; order Malpighiales; family Phyllanthaceae; genus Flueggea; species Flueggea neowawraea. Next base: position 2,833 of record CAODLS010724893.1, read on the forward strand.
ATAACGGCAGAACTGCAAAATGAATTAGGATGTTGGATAGGCATATGGTGTGATGCATTTAAGAATCTTATTTTAAAGATAAGAGTAACTATAGAGGAACAGCAACTATTTTACTTTACTGACATAGCACTGCTTTAAAAATATGGACGAAATTTTACCTATTAGCCTCACCTACTAAACTGGCTGTTCTTTTTTTTTTTTTCAAATACCGCAAAGGATTGAAGTGTTGAGATATCTAATCTTGGTCATTTGTTTCATTGTTGTTTTGCGTTTTCTTTCCAGGCTAAAGGCTTTGGTGGCTATACCAAAGGTGCAGCCACGATTTGCCATCGCTATATGGAAGAAGTATCCCACCATGAAATCTCTTTTGAGTGTTTACATGGACCCTAGTAAATCAGTACGTACAAGCAGAATAATTACAGATTGTGCTATAATTTCTGAGGCTTCTGGGAGAATTTTCATTTATTTTATCTCATGAATTGTCCTATAGGATTGTAACTTGGTAAGCTTGCAATTATTAGTTGCTGGAAATTTGGCTGAAGAGATGAATCTTTAATCATACCAACTGGTGAAACCTATTTGCAGAAAGTAAATTAGATCATTATATGTCGTTTTAGGAGTGTGTAGTTACCATCAATGTGAAATTTGAAAGAAAAACAAGAGGAAAATGAAAGAATTAAGTTACACGTATGGTTAGTTCAAGTTGTAGTGATGTACTTTGGAGATACTTTAAATAGTTTTGAGAATGGTATGGCAACTTGACATTTCTAAGGTAAAATTGGGACACAAATTTGATTGCAATGTCATTTTGAGCTCTGTTATGTAGTAGATTTCTGTTTATTATGCAATTATAGGGGTAAAACTGCAGCTGATGATTATCTGAGATTCAGTTTAGCATGTCCTACTTTTCTGTGATGACATGTTTGTTTCACCCTAGACTTGTGAACTTGAATTGGATTAATGACAAATTATCTCTATCCACTGACATCTGATACAAGTTTGTGTAAAGGGCATAAAAACAATACCTCTGAATATTTTTGGAAAAAAAGCACTTCCCTCGTATGTTTATGTTCTATCATATAAAAATGGCAGGTGCATGAAAAGGAATTTTTGCTGCAGAACCTGACCGTGGAAGGGCTACTTTCTGGTGAAAGAAGAGTAGGTCAGGCCTGTTCAAAACGAGTCTATAGAATACTTATGGCTCAAAGTGGGAGTATCAAAACTGACGATGTTGAGGAAGGTGCTGATTTTTTCAGACATCAAACATCATAATGATTCTCAGATTGTTGATGAGGAGTAGAGGTTTGTACATATCAGGTTCAATATCTATATTATGATTTGCCCCTTACTCTCTGTGACAAAACATTGTTTTTAGTTCTAGTTGCAAGTGCAAACTAAATTGAACAATAGAGCATCACAGAAAAACAAGTTTTCAGACGAAATGGTAGAGATTTCGTAAAATTGAATCGGACTACAGACAAAACTAAAATTGGACTGTCTTTTTGTTTCTTTTTTTTTTAACCCATTTCTGTAAGAACCAACTGAAAATGATTGGTTCCAATTGATATAAAACAAACCGAATTGTTTGGGTGTTCTTATCAGTGTTTGATTGCTTCTAATTGGCTGTATCTGGCATGTTTGACAGGGCCAAGGTTCGGTCTCTTGCCCTTAAGTTTTTCAACTTACTACATAGTGCTTATTTGGTAGCAAGTAATTGCGCTGAAAAAGTACTATTTTCTTAGAAGTGACAAAAAAATGCATTGTTCGGTTGAAAGGAAGTACAAAATTAATAAAACTTTGATTTTTTTTTTGATTTCCTAAAAGTTACTGAAAGAAGAGTGACTAAGAAAATTTCTTAGATTTTAATTCTTTGAAAATAGAGCATTTGAGCCAAATGAAGGCATGGTTTGAGGTTTGAATATGAATTTTAATTTACGCAGCTTATGTGTTAACTTGGTATATGTTATCTCGACTTTGAGATGGTTGATTGTTTTAATATGTTAAACATTTTGTTTTTTAATTTATTAATTGCATCAATTTGAAATTCAAATTATTTTAATTTTTTATAATTAAATAAATTAAAAGTGTTGAATAGTGAAACTAAACCAATCGGTAATTGCCATACTCTACCCAGGTAGGTCCGACCGGCTCTTATCTAAATAGAGTGGGCACTGCCACTTTTTTCCCACATAATTGGTGCCCCTCTTCCAGCCAACAATGATTTAGCACCTTCTTCAACCACCATTTTTTGTGCCCGCAATCATCAGTTTCGCAAAAAAATTGGCATCTGTCTGTCCACATAAGGTGCCACAAAACTCCACTAGATTTCTCAACATGTAGATCAATTCTCTGGTAATTTTCTTTCACAACTAAAATTGACTTGCATAACCATTACCAATCTGTTAAACTAATTGTTAAAATGATGATCTTAAACGGATTTTACTTGTATTTTAATCTTAAAAAAGATATATGTTAAGAAGACAAGAAACCGTTAATAATCTAGTTGAAGAAATATCTTAATAACGTCAAGATTTTGAAGGATTTGTTGGTAGTTTTTGCATATATTTCTATCCCATTTTGCATCAACAATGGCCCTCCATTGACAATTGTCTCCCATCATATCCCATCAAAATATATATTCCCATCTAATCCAACCCCAACCTTCCATTTATTAACAAACAAAGCAACGTTGATTACTTGACGATTCAATTCCTTAATTATGAAACCCTTGAACACGTCATTGCCCGTGCACACCCCCACTACCATGTAATACTTGTTATAGCTTCTCTTATAAAATAAGGTGACGTATGGCTTGGTTTTGCTGCTGTGTGTGACCATGGAGAAGAGCAAGTCTTTTGGTGGTTACTCCGAAATCAGGGTCGGGCTTGAGGATCGTTCTAAATCGTACTCTTTCAATGGTCCAAGCGGAGAGGTTGATGATTTTGAAGGTTCAGGGAATCCAGAACTGAAGAGGAGGAAGAGGGTTGCTGAGTATAATATGTATTCCATGGAAGGTAAGCTCAAATCGTCGCTAAGAAACAGCTTCAAGTGGATTAAGAGCAAGTTCAGGGATGACTATTTTGACGTGTAACCTCTTCACTGCTCTCTCTGCATATATCTATGTATGTTTCCTCTCCATTTTGTTGGATAGAGGTTGAAAGATTCAATCTTTGTCCAGTATTTGTTTCCAAGTGTGAAGTTATGACTTGTAGCTGCTGTGTAAAAAAAAATGACATTCTGGGGCTTGGAATTGGTTAATTCATGTTTAAGTGTGTTTAGGAAATGTAATAAACACACGAACTTGTTAATATTCTTGTGTGAACCTGACAAGCTAGTAAATCCAAATGAAGTTTATGTTTCTCAGCAAGAAAACATGATTAGTTACAAGTAAATTGTCTGATATAATCTAGAAATTCTCTGGTAATTTCCATTGAGCAAATGGTTTCTAGGGAACGAGAAATTAATCCACCGAGGCCTTAGAGCATTGCTTCAACACAAAGAAGTTAAGCGAATGCCCCTCGTGGTTCCCAAAGTTTAGGGTATTCTCCGAAGTGGTCCCTGCTGTTTCGAAATTAACTGTTTCGGTCCATGCGTCTTAATGAATCAACAAGAAATGTAGAGTAACATTTAAAATTTCAATTGGCATTTAGAATTTTTTTGAAAATTTTCATTTATTCTATCTGTTAGTATTTTATTCAAATATAGGTTCATTATTTTTTGCAAAGGTAATTTCTACGAGATGCTGTTAATGTAATTAGTTTATTCAATGACAAAAAGGCAGGTTATTTGATCATCAATTGTAAACTGTGTTTCTTCTCAACTTACCAACAAAAATCATTTCATATCTCCATCACTTATGATTGTCATTTTTTTTAATGATAAGAATATCTTTGAAATAAATTTTCCTCTTGCAATTGTTTTCCCCCCTTGGCGATTAGGTTACATCTATGAGCCATTCCCTGAATAAAACCATTTCCTTTTTCTAATGAGATTAGATTTTGTTTGGTTCTTGGAGATTTTAAAGACGCATGACATCAACTCTGCATATTCTAAATTCTAAAATTTAACCCAACAGCGCTTTCATAGATAAAATAGAATGTGATAACCATGAAATATTACATTTTTTTTTATTCAGAAAACATCATTTTCTGCCACCTTAACAATAGATGTATAATTGAACTAATTCAGAGGGACCATTCAATGTGGAACCTACTCATGCAAGCACTAAATGTAATTGTGATACTGGTAGTAGGGCTGTCAATTTTAGACACGATAATACATTTTATGAGTACACGATTACGACACGACACAAATGGCACAAATTTAATTTTTGTAATGTTTATTTCATGTAAAATGATGTAAGATACGTAAATGGCATATACGGTTATGACACTATAACACAAATTGGCACCCCTAACTGGTAGTACCAACTTTTATAGTTGTAATCTTGTCAATTACCATAAAATCAAAGAATGGATTAAAGAAATAAGCACATTCTTGACCAACTACTTGATTCTAATCTAATATACTCTGCAACTAGCTGCAAGCCACAACTGATCAAACCCACCATGCTGCAAGTTCAAATAATTAAAAATATCTTGTTTCTGGTTTTTCTTTTTTGGTCTACAAAGTTGGTGTAGTTTAAATTCAACATTTCAGCCTTCAATGGTAGAAATAATTTTAGTATCACTAAAAAACAAGTTTACAAGTAAAAATTGATTCAATCAAATACTTCATGAAGATATCACTGCTTAGTGAAGCAAATTGATACTAAAATGTTACATGCTCATATGTATAAATAACTCACACTATATACTAATGGGCTTGTAACTCATTGGTAGCAAAGTTAATTTCAGTACTAAAAGATCGAAAATTTGATTTTCAGTGGAAGCAAACAATATGACTTATCAAAAAAGATACATTATATGATTAGTACTCATCAAAGGGAAAAAAAGAAAAACTTACTACTTTTCCAGTCCAAAAAGTTTAGAAATTTTTTCCGGATCAAGAGTACGCAGATCCAATGTAGAAACCGACCGGCGATGGATTGGCATTCCATTGCCTCCATTGTAATTAACTATGTCAGTTATAGAGGCCTGTAAAAGAGTGAAGTTCTGCATGTTCTTGCCGGCATTTGGATGAGCCTCGCTTCTTCGTGAAGTGTTCCGATGCAATTGACCGACCGGCGAAAAGGATGGACGCTGGTTTTTTTTCTCCTGAACTTGTTTCAGACCAGAGGAACTGCTGCTACTTCCGCTGTTTCCTGTCTCTTGACCACTAAAGTTTGAGTCTGAATTTTTGTCCAGCTACAAGAACATGGAGACGAGATCTTTTACAAGTCGAATCATCTGTATGTTACTGTATAGCTATGCATATACTGATTAAAGAGTCAGAAGAAACAATGTGAATTCATAGATGTGCTTAGAAACTGGTCTTTGAAGAAATATTTTCTTGATGAAAAAGTCTGGGAACAAAAATGAAATATACTAGCATTACCTCCTTAGAAGATTCAGTATCTTCTCTTGGTTGTTGAGTGATCTTGTTCTTCCTCCTGTGACCTTCATGACTTGCTCGAGAGGAATGCTTTTTTGAGCTCTTGTGCCTGTGAGATGAAAAGAAAAATCAAGGAAATTACTATTCACATGTAGCAATATTATGGTAATGAACATTGATCACAAAATGGAAAAAACTAAAAACCTACTTCTTCCGATCCTTGGTTTGAATTGGGTCATCCTCCTCTTTGTAGATTACAGGTAGATCAGAAAGTTCGCACGCCAATGGACTTGAACAGAAGAACTGTTTTAAGCGGGAAAAATTAATTAAGGAAATGTTCATAATAAAACTATAACAAGAATAGACCATATCAAAGCTGACCGAGCAATGAGATTGTAAAAAATAGCATACTCCATTTGTTGCATTGGTCAATTTACAGTTTCTCTTTTCCCAGAATTCAGAACTAGCCTTTCATATTAGCAAGAATTCTTCCATTTACTGTTGTAAATTTTGCAGAAATACTGATAAATTCGCTGAGAACCGATGTGAACTCTTGATCACCTCTTCTATTCATAGAATTAGTAAAGTTCACACAAAGAAAGAATCTAACCGTACACTTGCAGCGTTTCTATTGCTACTTACTTGACTTTGCAGAGCAGAAGCAGCAGTGCCGCGATATGCTGGGTTCAGCGCCAGCAGAGCGGTTAAGAGACCAAATGAAGAATCAGGAAAATCCCTGAATGCTTCCTGAAAACTCGGTTTGTAATGTTGTGGTGGTCTGAAGCTTGTTGGTAGCCTCATTATTTTCCAATAGTCCTCAGGAGGCGAACCGCAAAGCTTGAAAATCCTGTGAAGCTGCTCAACCTGAACACATGAAATGTTAATCTAATCAAACTCCTGGTAACGACATTGACAAGTAATATGGAATGTCAATTTGCAACCATAATTAACAGTTAAATTAATCGGGAAGCGTCACAGATGGAGAAAGTTTTACCTCTGTCCTTCCAGGCATAATTGGCCTTCCGACAAACATCTCGGCTAATAAGCATCCAGCACTCCAAAGATCAATCCCCACTCCATAATCTGTAGAACCCAATAGTAGCTCTGGAGCTCTATACCAGAGTGTTACAACTCTGCTTGTAAGGGGCCGTTTCGGTTTAGAATTGTAGAAATTGGCGAGGCCAAAATCTGCAATCTTAAGCATTTCATTTCTGTCGATCAACAAATTGGAAGCTTTAATGTCCCGGTGTAGTATCCCCTTTTCATGACAGTGTTGGAGGCCTGAAGCAGTTGCTGCATATAGCACTTGACCTGTAACAGGAATTAAAATCATTTTGACTAAAATTTTCAAACAAAAAAAATATGTTAAGAAGTGTGTCAGCCAAACTTCCGTGATAACATTTTCTATTTTCGATTTTCGGTTATTTTCTTTGTTTCTGCAACTAAACGCACCCCAAAATATATAGATCTTATCTTCAAAAGCATACATCAATTCCCTCCTCGACAAAAAAATTTCATTTTTTCAAACTTCTGCAGATTATTTTTCTGAGTAAATCAAAATTTTACATCTTAAGAACAACTGACTAATGTTTAAATCATTATCAAGTGCTAAAATGGAGGAGTTCCAACCTGTGGTTCAGTGAGTCTATGGCCTGGACGGGCAATAACTCTCGGCAGATCAGATTGCATGAAGTCGAAGACCAAATAAAGACTATATTGCATCCTTGATGTGGCAAGTCCTTCAAGTTTGATGATATTGGGGTGATCTAGCTTTTGCAGTATTGTTATCTCTCTAGCCATAAACTTTACACTCTCCGATTCTGAAGTGTCAAATCGAACCTTCTTTAAAGCCACAATCTTCCCAGTTTCCCTGTCTCGAGCTTTGTACACATTGCTGTAAGTTCCCTGCCCTACCTGCAAAATCAAACCCAATTAAGATGATTCATTTCCTTTAACAAACAAAAGCACCAAACATGGCTATACGGTACAAAAAAAAAACTTTTCTTCCTCACTAGGTGACCATTTCCAGTGACGGAACGAAACAAGTTCAACGCAGAATGGTTTGATTCATTTGGTAAGAGAAAACAAAAGCAGAAGATAGGTATGACAATGCCTAGCACTAACCTTGGCTAGCTTGTCATATGAATCAGCACTCTTAGGAACCAAACCAGCCAAAACTTCTTTGGAAATATTATCAACAAGCCATTTTGGCCACCAGTCTACAAGCATCTCCGCCAATTTTCTTCGGAACAACCCGTTGAGACATTTTTCCGCTGCCACCATTCCTCTCCCCTTCTCTGACCTCTGCCTTCTGTACTTTTCTTGCTCCGCCTCCATTGCCGTCATTCACTGCAACGACTCTCCTGGTTTTATCACCTTCCTGCTTGAACACCTTCTCTGGACCCTTCCCTTGCTGCCTCTGCCCATTAAGCCTAAGTCCATTGCTTCCTTTAGCATAACCATTTTCATGTTTCAGCTTTTCCAGTCGCTGTGTTGGCGAGTCGGTTGACAAGCTGGATGGAAAACAACCCATCTGTTCTCAAAAACCGGAGCCTTTTGCAGAGAGTCAAAGCTGCGACGATTGCAAAGTGACATAGTAGTAGTGATAAAAAAAAGTAGCACAGAACAGTGGGGTTGAGGAATATATTATTTTGATCAAAGCAAGTATGTGAAAGGAATGATCCATTTTTTAGCGGGCACCGATTGGAGTTTCTGGTAGTGAAAACCAACACAACTCCATTACCAATGACCTGGACTGTGATACCAACGAAAGTGTTGGTTCTTTTTGATTGAGTGTTGCAGAATTTTAGTGGGTAGAAGCAAGTCAATGGTGACACAGTTGGTCCCTGCCGGTTGCCAGTTGCATATGGGGACAATATAGAGTTCATTACTTGATGGAAATTTATGGCAGATTACAATTACCTTCAAATTAACAGCTACTTTTCATTACAAGAATGTCCTGGTATATTAACCTGATAAACTACTTGATTTCAGATGATAATTTTTGCATGTCTTCAAGTCACTTGATACTATTAACCATGCCGACTTGACAGAATATGTTTATAGTTTAGTGGTATTTAAGTTCTACTCGCTCTGCGCCGTGGCACTGCCTCAACAGTAAGCACCTCCACCGAGACATGAGGTCCCGGGTTTGAGCTCACTCGGGAAGGGACGAGGGCTGATCGAGGTAGCACTAGGCTTGTAACTTTCGTAAAAAAAAAGAGGTTGTACTCTGCAAGAGCAAGAGTTTAATCCCTCCCAAGCCTGTAGCCTAATTATCCAAGGTGAAAAACTATAGCAGCTCAACTGGTAAACACAACAATTCTTGAGCCTTTTGGAAGTACTATAGTAGTATTATCTTGAAAAAACAAATTCCGATATAGAAGTTACTGGTCAAATTATTTACTGTAAGAAGAAAGATCCTAATTCAGCAAGAGTTCTCAAATTGAAGAAACACAGATACATGCACATACAGATTGAAAGTGTTCACGAAACAGAAAAACTGTAATGCAGCCAACTAAATTGTCATACAAGCCCTAAAATTTGAGTTCATGTCTATTGAAACAATTATCCTATTCTTCCAAATGACACCCTAGTCTTTGGTAAACTTTTGCAAAAATTGCATACTATTATATGATACAATTTTTTACCACGTATTCAGCTTTAGCTTATTCATTTCACTTCTCCCGAGTCCTGTACATTCCAAAGTAAGGATTAGTAATTCTTTCGTCTTTGAAAGAGCTTCGTTATGAATCAGTTTGTTTGCTGAGGATTTTGCTTAAGCTTATACTGTCACCGCTAATAATCCTTCTCGAAGATGAAAGGCCAAGATCAAATGGTCCGAGTGAATCGCTCTGCAAGAAGGCAATAAAAGCTAAATTAGCAGAGACAAATAGGAAGGTCCACAACTTCTGAGATTTTCAGAATGGACAAATAGAAGATTTATCACAGTACCCATTTGATTCCTGACAACCCAAGACTGCTCTCATCATTATATACTCGAACGAAGTGGCACATCTATTTTAGAATCTTGAAAATTGTGGCCTTCTGGAGAACCAGATTGGGCATTGACCTGAAAATCAACATAAAAACGCCATAGCTGGTTGTCAAATACTAGCTGAATTGCTAAAGAAAATAATCTTATTCTCAACTACATGAAATCAGCCATTCATTAATGGCAGGTCAAATCTAAAGAACAGCCTTAACAAATGTTTTAAACATATGTCCAAACAATGAGAATAGAGATGTCAAGTGTCAAATCTACAAACCAACATTTATGCTAGGAAAATTTTGAATAAATAAAAAGCATACTTAGAGATGAATTGATGACTTTCTACTTAATATTTGAGCAATGTGATTGGCAGCCTCAACTACAAAACTAGGTGCAAATAATGTTGGATCGTGTTTGTTCCATATATAATAATAGCAAAGTGCTTTAATGAAATAAGCAAACCTTGGCTGCTTGCTGATAATTAACCAACTTAGAACCAGCACCCTGATCAAAACTTTGAGAAACTCTTTCATCTAATGCTGCAGCATTTTTGTCTGAGCAAGAAAAATTTTGAAAGGAAAATGCATGGCATGTGTCTTCAGCATCCAAAATAGAGGTAACTGAACCATGAGTGGCTGGACTTAGAACTTGCGAAGTATTTCCTTGGGCAGCAATAAACGCATCAAATGAATCTATGATCAACTGTGATGGCTGCATGCCTGTACTACTCCCTCTTGGTATTGGATCACAATTATTAAACCTTCCTTGAAATGATGCCTCAGATAGCAAGCCCCCAATGCTTATGTTTGTTAGATTATCATCCCAAAGTGTTGATGACTGTGCAACACCAATATCCACCCTCACTTCATTCACCTGGTTCACAGTAGGAAACAAATTTAAGCAATGTCCAACACTAATACAAAGCATGTTAAATCAAACAAATAATTTTGAGCACTTAAGATGAAGTGACACCACAATCAGAAGTCTTTAAGCACTATACACACACTTATCCTCATTAGCTTACAAGTTATATATACTGGAAGCTATACAATACAAAAGTCAGTGAATAACATAAATATTCCATGATGATTGCAGAAAAGATATAAAATTGGTGAGACGTAATACCATAAGTTCAACCAATCCATTGGAAGTCTTCTTATCCCACATAGCATCTCTTGCTCCATCTGCAAAAGTTGGTTCAAGATGCCCACTTGCTGCATCCTTTTCTGTCAATTCTCCATGTATACCATCTGTGATAGCGCTGGTACCATTCTGCTTGACTTCATTTTGTAAACATGTCTCAGGGGGAATAGATTGTGCAGGCTTTTCAAAGAATTTGATTCCAGAACCACCAGAAAACCAACCATACCTTCAAAAGCAGAGAAGTCATTGACTTAGACTAAACCATTAAAGGGCCATAGATAGTGTAAGTAATTGCACTCAATACCTTAAACGAAAAAGAGAAGGTCGTCCAATAGCAGTGTAAACATCTCCAACATTGACGTCAGTGTCATTCAACATCCACCTGCAACTGGTCAAACCTTCAGATGGGTTGTACGGGAACAAAACAGGATCCCCTGTGGCAATGCTTGATCCACCCCACTTATTATTGAGATGCTTAAGCACAGAAGATATCTTTTTCGAAGCACTCAAAGTGAGTTCCAAATACGGATGATAGCCATCCTGCAAAGGAAAAAAAAAACCTTCAAATAGATTTTTTTTCATTAACGAAATCCGGTAATTTCAACGTTAGACATGCCGTTACCCTTTCCAATCCCATGCAAGTCCGTTCATCTATAGGAAAAAGGTGCAACTTTATTTTTGCAGAAGGTTGATGCATTCGTTCTACACAGTGCTCAGAAACAGGGATTCCTTTTTCCTTTTCCACATAATCTTTACCTTCATCCAAAAGAATTGTGTTCAAAACTTTACTGGACCCTGCAAATAAATAAATTTCACTTCACCAAACCGAGAAAACTTCATAACTCTAAACCAGCTCGAGTTACATACGAAATCAATAGAACACCACACAAAAGCCAACCACCAAGCATCATGACTCATGTAACTCCACAAACAAAAAATTCAAAACATAGTTACAAAGCGACATGGCAACGAACAATTTGAACAAAAAATGCAGATAAACTGATATTCCAAACTATTACCAAAAAAATCCAAATCAAAGGACCCAAGTACAAGAATTTGATTGAGGTCACATACCAGCAGGCATGGGACACTGAATCCTAGTTCTCTTTGTGGTTTTACAGACTTGAGGCCAACCCGGTCCCAACTTCTGATTCGAGGGTTCATCAGACGCTTTCGTCGAACGTTTTCGAGAAGTTCTCATGGATATCAGATTTCCTGCATATACCACTTATTGTCAAACATAAAATCGGTATATGGATACTTAAAAGAGAAGGTCCGAATACCATTAGGGTTTCGAAAACGAAATCTGAAAGTTTGAATCTGAGATCAAAAATCATTTGAAAAAAAGGCGGTGAAACGATGTCGAATTGGGATTATGAGGAGGTGGGCTGGATGATGGTCGCGTACCTGAAATTCGTAAGAGTGTCGCAGAGAGAGAGAGGTTTGAGAGGAAGAAGAGAGAAGAACCAGAAACTTGTATTGAAAATGGAGGGACTTGGCGGGAACCAATTGGAAATAATTTAGGGCTAATTCTGCCTTTACTTGAAAAAAAATGCAAAATCATATGTTACGGGTCCAAATATTAAATTATAAGGCCTTTTTTTCCCAAAATTATAGATTGAGGATGTTGGGACATTCTTTGTAATTTGATTTATTTTTTTTCTTGTTTAAAGTTGATTTTATTTTTGTTTTTGTTTTGTTCTTATTCTATTTTCATTAGATTTTCAATTTTGTTTTCCAGAACCTAACTCCTTTTTATTTGGTTTCATACGTAATGGTTTTTATTTTGTTTTTATACATTTTGTATTTTCTTGTTTTTATTTTATTTTTATGCAATTTGTATTTTCGCTTTTATTGTGTTTTTTTTCCCCAAAATTACACATCTATCACCCTTTTTCCAAAATTACAGCCGCAATATTTATATTTTGTTTGAATTTTATTTTTGTTTTTTATTGTGTTTTCTTCCTTGTTTAAAGTCTGTTTATATTATATTATGTTTTGTTTTTATTTTGTTATTATTCTATTTTCATTTGACTTTCAGATTTGTTTTGTAGAAATTAACTCCCCCGTTCGATTTCATGCAGAATAGCTCTCATGTTGTTTTTATCTAGTACTGTCATATATTTTTATTTTTGTTCTCAATTTATTTTAATTATGTTTTTATTTTGTTTACAATTTGTTTGGCTTCGTTTTTTACATATATTTTTTACTTGTTGAAAACAAAATAAAAATAAAAAATAAACTAATTAAAAATAACACATAATCAATATACTTAACAAAAACAAAAAATAATTACAAAAAACCGAATAATATAGAATAAAAAATAAAGAATATAGGTCGCATGTCTGAAATAAATCATTTAGTTTCATTTTTATATAGACACCATACGTTTTAAGTTAACATAAAATTAAGGCAAAGATAAGACCAATAAGAAAACTAAAATAAAAACAGAATCATCAAGGAATATAAACAAAATAAAAACATATAGGATGAACTCTTTCTTATTTGATTTTGGTTTTTACATGTAGGATGATTTTTTAAGTGAGAAAACAAAATAAAAACAAAGTAGATCTTGTTTGTTTGGAACAAAGTAGGGTTGGGCGCTAGACTGGGTCGGGCTATAGCATATTTTTTCAGCCCAATTGACTTGGCCGAGCCAGAGCCAGGTCCGCTTGACAAGGCTGAGTGTATTATCCAAGCCTGTCCGAGGGCTACAGTTTCATTTTTTTTTCCTTGACTTTCAATTTTAACACATCTAATATTATTTTTAATAAAAATACAATGACTTACATTAATCTTGGCAATATTAGCTAGAGCGGAGCGTCGAGATCAAAAGAGAAAGCTGGAGCGTCAAGTTCAAGAGAGAGTCAAAGAGTGAATGATTTGTCTGCAAACACAGATGATTTTCAGAAAGTTTCGAGAGAGAGAGCTGGTGCATCTACTTTGAGAGAGGGATTGAGATAGTCAGAGGAGTACCGTTGTGACACGGTGTCGCCGGTTATGGAGCTAGAGTAGCGTCGAGATTGAGTTGCGTCAAGAATGAGAGAGTGATTGAGAGATTGAGAGAGTTGTAGGATGAGCTAAGGGCGATTAAGAGAGGGAATGTTAAGAGATTGAGAGAGGCAGAGAAGGAATGAGAGAGGTATGAGGCGATAGGTGGAGCAGGTGTAGGGTAGGGTTTGGGTTTGGCGATTGAACTGTGTCTGTGTCTTATTGAGAGATTGAGTGTAATATCCCATAGTTTTATAGTTATTTTTTGAGAATTATAATTGGGGTAATTAGTTGGAATAATTATTTTGGATAATTTGGAAAATTATTTGAAATTTTATTTTTGGTAATTGGAGGGTAAATTCTATACTTTTGGTGTTAATTTGGTGAATTATGAAGATTAGGGGTAAATTGGGAAGTCTTTGATTTAAGTGAAAATGATGAAAAAAAAGAAGAAAACGAAGAAAACTGGAAATCGGAACTGAACGACCGATCGTCTGTTTTGGGTTGCATGCGACATGTCGTTCGTCGTCGGTTGCGTGAGTTATGTTGTCAATTGCGCGCGTTCTCTGGTAACAGCCGACAATGCGTCGTTTGAGACGCTGAACGTTTGTGCGTTTACGCGAGGGACCGAACATCGTGTCGTTTCATCCAGTCGTTCAGCGGCTCCGCGTGTCGTTCGCGTCCGTGTCAGCTTCCTCCGGATCAAATTGGGAGGTATTCAATTGCGAGTAGGACATTTGCATTGCATTCATAAATTAGGTATGGCCACAATACCATATATATTGATGTTGTTATGTTGTATTTATTACAGCATCATGTGCTTTCCCGCACAAGCAGTCACCCACCAGCGGTGCTTGATTCGGAGTTCTAGAGCTTGGACATCCAGGTGAGTGGATGACAGCTTCAGACACATAGGCTGTGTCTCGAAACTGTATACATTTTTTATGTGCTATAACCAAATTATGAACTTGACTAATCAAATGATTGGTTAAAAATATGAAAATGGATTATGTGAATAAATAATTATGGTTTTGTTTTGAAGAAAGTTATCTATATGTATTGATATACATATGTTTGTCCCGTATTTTGATGATGATTGTGCATGGCTTTAATTATGTTTTTGATTGTGGGACACCTTCGCTACGGGGTACGTAGCCTTTGGTATACCAATGATTGTTCCTTGCAATAATGCAGAATGGAAATTTTGTCAAGTAAGAACACATAACCAAATATGGACATCCCTCTCATCCATATCACTTATCTAACTAGCAATTGTGTCTCATTTTATTGTAAGCTCTTATGATAACACAACACCTTGCAGTACCTCTAAAGCATTCAAATATCTCATTCACTAATTTCCAACATTGTCTTTATATGTTGGATCAATATTTGCTAGCTAACTTAACT
>CAODLS010724969.1:0-13425 GCA_948243855.1 Flueggea neowawraea
GAAATGGACAACTACAAAATTGACTAATGAACAAAAGTAGTTACCATGGAACGAGAACCCAAACATCGCATCTACTAGTATGTCAAAATCCTTGGACAAATCCAGAGGAAGATCTTCAACCGGCAAGAAAGGTATTGACAATGATTCCAGCTTCAAGAAATAATCATCACCACAAGCACGCCAGTGCACAATACAATCCAATAACAACAAAAGTTCACAACTTAAATATAAGGGAAGCTCGCATACCTGAGTAACAAGACCATCATAAAGAGGTTTTGGAGTCCGCTTTGGATAACAAACCGACAATTTATACCCAAAATGGTAAAGATGACGAGCCGCCACCAGTCCATCACCGCCATTATTCCCCGGACCGCATACCACAAGAACACGACTATAGTCACTCACCTTATAAACCTAACATTTCAATTCACCAACAGATACATGTCATCCTCGTAATCTCCACTCACTCTTCACTACTCATCAAATAACTTACAATGACAATAGTGCAAACATAACTACCTCTACTATCGACGTGGCAACGCTAAGACCAGCCAATTCCTACAAAGAATATCGTAATCATTACCAAATGAAGCTAATAACCGATGAGACACTGAAAAGAAGTTGGGGATTAATATAACCAACCATCAACTGATCAACGCTAAATCCGAGAGGGCCCATGAGTATCTGATCAATCTCCGCAGCTTGACGCTGTTCGAGGTGCGTTATGGACTCCGGATTCTGCATTGTCACTTCACTTACTTTGGCGCTAAACGCACGAATCGGTAGAAACGATATCGAACCACTCGCAAATCTCTGCCAAAAATCACATCATTACAGAAAGATCGTTGCTAACAACTAATTCTTCGTTGTTTCGATATTCGAAAAATTCAGCTAAAATTTCTATTTCAGCTTCATAAATGCTCAAAACAGTGGAGTGGTAAGTGCGATGTGCGTGTTGGCGAAGAAGAAGGAAAAAGAGAAAGCTTACCGAGGGGGAGCGGAAGAAAGAGCAGTGGAGAGAGCGGCGTGGTGTAGAGAGGAGACAAGTGTTTGGATGAGAAATAGCAGTGAAAGGTCGCAACTGAGTGAGTAATAAGGACGTCATAGCTCTGCTTTTGCGTAGCATTTGCATTACCGTTTTGTCCAATGTCCTGCCATTTTCTCAAATCGGGTCCTATCTTTTCTTTCTTAACTTACTAGATTATTGTTGTTTTAATTTCCACAAAATTTAACAGTATATATAGTCTTTATTTTATACTAGTAATATTCATATTTATCATGTGTTTGGTGAATTCTGAGACCATTTACTTCACCGGCACCAACTCATGCCACCTAATTCTTCTCCTTTTGTCATGGAAATATTAAACTGCCTCATTCCAATACACTTTATTTCGACCAATTGGCCAATAATTACAGCGAAATTGGAAAAATAAATTATTAATTCAATGTATTTTTTGACGAAAGTACAATCGTAGTGCTACTCTCTTCTCTACTTAAGTGAAGTGAGCTCGATGTCTCAAACCCAAGATCTCAAGTTTGGATAGAAGTGCCTAATCTTAATTTGATAAATTTTACAGATTCAAGGAAGTGAAAATTTGAGGGTTTGATCTACTTATTATGGAATTACAACAAAACAAAAATTGAACACTGGAGGAATCAATTTTTTGGAAGTGGAATTCACTGTGAAATGTTTGGGCCTAAACTAGTTGCCTATGAGTTTACTTAAGCAGAGGTTGCATTATCTTGCTGAGACAAAAGACCTTGAATCTTCTCAATGAAGGTCGTTACTGTTGTCACATCCTTCTCATCTGCAGGAACGTCAAGATCACGCAGTTAACTGTTAGTAGCTCAGATAAAAAGAAAAGACAAATTGCATTATAGGAGTGGTATTGGATTTTTTTCATTACCTAGTCTGGGAATCGTATGGCCTTTTGGATGATTAACAACAACTGGGTCTACACATGATTCTACTAAATTCTCTCCATATCGCTTCATGAAATCCGTCTCCCCTTTTTTTGTAACATAGACATAGTATAACGTTAAAATTAAAGTACATATTCGCTGTTCAAATATATTGCACCATCAAACAAATTAGAGCGTAACAAATTATTATCCATATCACATTTTTTGTTAGCATGATGTCAAGTTTAAATCTGCTGCAGAGTCAATTTGAGTTCTGCTTATTCTGCAGGATTGATTGGATTCCTAGACAAGCCAATAGAGTGGCTAATTTCTGGGCCAAGATGTATTTAAAAATCTTTTTGTGCTGTTGATTGCTTTATGAACCCATCTGAACCTGTAATTTCTTGGCTCCAGGAGGAGTCCTATTAATGAAATCTTGCATATTTCCATGTCAAAAAAAAAAAATCTATCCAACTAATTCTCGCTTATTTCAAGAAATACAAGAACTAACTTAAAAATTTTTGTGATTCTCATGCCTAATTAAGTTCGAAAATTTTATGGCCAAATTAATGAACTGTTTTGGTCAAGAAAAATAATTTTCTTGATCACATTACAAGTAAACAAGGCACCGAGAATTAAGTTATTTGCACAATGTAAATTGCATAGATGACAAAACATGTTTTAATAATTGAAGTTCGAAAAAAAAGAAAGAAGAAAATTATAAAAATACCTATGAAATGAAGGGATGGGATTTGAATAGGAGAATCAAATGCTCCCTCAGTAGCAGAAGTCACAAATTTGCCGCCTCCAATTATCACAATAAACTTAATTTTGGGAACTTTAGCCAGAGCCAAACCCTGTATTAATTCATAAACAAAATCAATCTTAGCCACTAATCAAAATCAAATTAGCAATGTGCCGTGTGAGTATAATTCAGCAACTTCATCCGCACCTTCGCTTGTAGACCCGGCAGCGTCGCCGACATTATTCCCCCCTACATCGTCACGCCATAAAATTATGAAGAAAAGTCATACTTTCCATTTCATTTAGAATTTTCACAGCAACCAAACAGAGAATTCGATGATAATTTTTAACACACCTGGGAGAAACCAAGAAGACCATCAAACGGCCCATTCTTAATCATGAAATCTTCTATGTAGGCATTACACTCGTCAAGATTGTAACATTCCGTACGTTCCTGAAAAAATCACGACCAAATTAGTTTTCCTTTTTAAACTCTCCAAATATGAATATAAAGAAGAATTGGAGAAGTCAAAAAATTGGGTACCTTGTTGAATTGGAACCACTCGTAATAAGGAGGGTCAAAGATGCCTTCAACGTCGGATTTGCCTTGGGAAGGGAAGGGCCCGTCGAGGAAAACAAGATCTAGTTTTTGGAGAACATATTCAGGCCACTTGTGTAGCTGTTTCTTGAGAATTTCTGCGCTTGTCCTGAACCCATGAAGGCATAAGAATCTCGGCCTCCTGTTTTCGATCACAATCTCCGCTTCGCTTCCCATGTTCCCGGATTTTTCTTCTCGCAGAGAGAGAGAGAGAGAGAGAGAGAGACGTTATTGTGGGTTCCGAATGTTTTGGAGGCCAAAAGGCGGGGCGGCTATATATGGGCAAACGCAAAACCAATGTTCGGACTGTGTTTCTGTTGATAGACGCTAGTAAATGCGATACAAACCGTTGCGTGTAATGACAGTTGGGAGTTCTGGAATGTCAATGCCTTGCATTTGCGTGTGTTATTTCAAGGCTTTTGACCCATGTGAATATTGTGGCCAACATCTTGTGACATCAATATGGAAAAATCAACATGGGCTACTGCATTTGTTTCAGCACTTGCACATCGAAGCTTTCGGCTTGAGAGAGTGGTGAATTTCGAAGTCCCAGTGTCCCACCCTATATTGATAGGGAAGCCCATTCTAATGCGAATCTAGATCCAAAACAAGCAAGCTTTAAAGTAGGTTGGCAAACGAGACGTTATTTTAACAGGCAATTACCTGCTACACAATAAACGGTTTCTGTTATTTACTCTACACAATCTATTTATACTTATTATACATTTACTTTTATGTATTTTTTGATACACTTTCTAATTTTTTATTAACAACTTTAACTTTTTGAATATATAAAAGAGATTTTATGATACACTATATCTCTTTTATAAATGTTTCTTAACATATAATCTCTCTCTCTCTCACACACACACACATGGTTCTGTTTCATTATTTCGCTTTTCTTTCAAGTTTAGATCTCAACATATAAACGTTATCTCTCTCTCTCATGGTTGCATTATAGGATCTATGTTAAGCAGTTGGATCTGTACTTTAAGAAGAAGCTAAAGAGAGTGGTGGAAGTGGTGGCGCCAGAGGCAAAGAAATAGGAGAATAAAGATCTAAAAAAGAAGATAAAAAGGATGATAAGAAAGATATAGTGAGAAGAAAGAGGAAAAGAAAGAAGGAGAAGTGAAGGCGGAGAAGGAAGCAGCATCACCGGCTGTGGCAGCTACAAGAGAGATTAATCGCAGGTGAGATAGAGAAAGAAGAGACAAAATGTTGTTTATAAATAAACAAATCTGAATTTTTATATGTTGTTGATTTATTGTTAGTACCTTGTTTATATGTTATTTCAGCATATAAACAACACACAAATAAATTTTAAACAAGTCAGCAAAATTGAAAAAATTTTAATCAAATTCTAAACAAGTTTTAAATAAAAAAAGAACATATAAAAAATATGCAAACAACATATAAATAACATACAAACAAGTTTTAAACAAGAATAAAAATATAAACAGATTTTAATCAAATTCTAACCAAGCTTTAAACAAGAAACAACATACAAACAAATTTTAAAATGTCTGAAAAAAAATGAAGAGATTTTAATTAATTTCTAAACAAGTTTTAAAGTAGAAACAATGAATAAACAACATATAAACAAATTTTAAACAAAAAATAACATATAAACAACATACAAACAAGTCCGAAAAATAAACAAATTTTAATCAAATTCTAAACAAGTTTTAAACAAAAAACAACATATAAGCAAGTTTTAAACAAATCTAAAAAATGAACAAATTTTAAATAAATTATAAATAGATTTCAAACAATATATAAATATGTCCAATTAGACCTTGTTGTTTGGGATCTATATATGAGGATTACTGTGAGAATGTCAATTATGAAATTTGGAGAAAATATGTTGAATTTGTCTGTGTTGAGTTCAACCAATTTCTTTTTTTGATTTTTTGTAGGTTTGTTTTTGATTTGTTGCTAGTTTTTTGTAATTTCTCTCTATTTAGGAAGTTTATCAGAATCAAAATAATCAAAAATTGAGAGAGATTTTGGTTGTTTCGATTTTTGTTTGGATTTGTTATTTTTTTGGATTGAAATATTTTGATATTGTCCTGTTTTGAAGCTTTTTTCAGTTATCCGCAAATCTATAATATTATTAGTGGAGTCGTTCGTTTTAAATATTCAATTTATTAGTCAAAATTTAAAACATTGGCCACATCATGTTATAATTTTGAATTCTAACGTGGATAAATTTGTAATTGACTCTTATTTTAAAGTATTAGAGTTTCGCCTTAATAGTTTTTGGTCATGCGTAGGCCAACTCATTCATGATACAACAAAGGGTTGACACGTTTAACTCATTTTCAATTTTAATTTGCAATTTAATTTAAAGTGTTAATGTGTTGCATATCAACTCAACACATTTAGGACCCATGTGTGACACTGAGTAACATTTAATTTTTATTTATTTATTTTAACTTATAGAAATATTTATTTGAGATTATTCTGAATTTATATGTGGTATACGGTTATTTTATTTGAGATTATTTTGAATTTGTATTTTTATAAGACTTATTATTTTTCAGCTAAAATTAATTTGATTATTTACTTTAAATATAATAATTATGTTGTCTAATCGGTTGAACATGTTATTACGTGACATGTTATACATGAGTTAAATAAGTTTAACAGATATTTAACATATATAAGGTGTTTGTCATATTATATCATATCAAGTAAACAATTTAATTAAATATGTCGGTTAATTGACAAAACGTACTCGACATGCGACGAATCGCAGGTCTTATCGAATGTCATGATCGCGGGACACGCACAAAACCGAACCAAATTTTTATACCAACGCATCCGAACCAATCATTCTGCGCCACGTAGCAACTTGGCCTATCCTACTATAACCATCCGCGTCTTCTAGCACCATCCGATCCGACTTTCATCAAAACCAACGGATGAT
The DNA here is from genome assembly GCA_948243855.1 of Flueggea neowawraea. Classification (NCBI taxonomy): domain Eukaryota; kingdom Viridiplantae; phylum Streptophyta; class Magnoliopsida; order Malpighiales; family Phyllanthaceae; genus Flueggea; species Flueggea neowawraea. Next base: position 6,174 of record CAODLS010724969.1, read on the forward strand.
ATCACGGCGAACCACAATCCCCACACAGCACCCGTCATTTTTAAAAACCGGTTAATTATTTTCCATAGTTTCCACTTTTTCTCCCTACGATGGCCGCCAGCTCCAGCCGTGGCGGCTCCTTCTACGGAGGCGCAACTCCCTACAGATCAAGGTACGCTATCTATCTTTCTACTCCGTGTAATCGGCCGCCGGCGAGCTAGGGTTTTTGATTCAATTAGATTACTTGTGCGATATATGTAGCGATGGGCTTAGTACGAGATCGGCGGCGAGCTCCGACAAAATACAGTTGAGGATAGACCCGTTGCAGGGGGACTTGGATGATGAGATCACCGGACTCCGTAGCCAAGTTAGGCAATTGAGAAATGTATGTGCTTTTATTTCCGTTCTTGCGGTTAAATTAATTTTTGGTTTCGTCTGCTATGTGTATGCGAATCTGTAATTAGGTTATGTTGGTGTTTTGCTTTGTGCTTATGGGGGATTGTGGCGCAGGTAGCTCAAGAGATTGGTACCGAGGCGAAATTTCAGAAGGATTTCTTGGATAGTTTGGTATGTATTAGCATTCAAAATGGGTTATTATTGTCTGAGATAGATTTTGGAATTCTGTTGATTGAAGGACTATTCAACTATGTGAATGATTGTTATCTATATTCTATAGTTACTAATAGCTAATGTTCTTGTTAATTGTTATGCATAGCTTTTAATCTTTTATGCTTATTGATACATCATTTGGCTAGTTTGTGGAAAATTGAATTTGAGTTAAGTAGTCTAAGTAATTTGAAGAAACTAGACTGTATAAGCATTCTTTAGTCATGTTTGAGACTATGTTATTATCTTCTGGGACTTTTGCTATCTGGAATTCGGATGATGAATTGTTTTGTTGAGGTTTCGCTCATTGTGGAGAATTTGTTTTGTTGATTGACTTGTTGCTGATTAAGGAAATGGTTTATGCTTGTTTAATTAAGAATCTCAATGGCAGAATATTGTTGGCTTATGTTTCTTTATTATGACATTCAGATAATGGATAAGATCATCGGGTGTATTTTCTAACACATAATTTGCAGCAAGTTCTGAATTTTCTGTATGCAATTCAATGACTGCCTTGTAATAGCCATATTATTGTGATATAACAGCAAAAGACCGTGATGAAAGCTCAAGATGGTGTAAAGAAAACCATAATGAGATTGAACAGGAGCAGTGTGAAGTATGGTGCTAACAATGCTGTCCATGTTGTTCTTTTCGCACTTCTTATTTTCATGATCATCTACTTGTGGTCCAAAATATCCAGAAGATGAGGTCTGCCTAAGACAAAATATTTGTTCATCTATGGTTTTGTTCTGATGACATCTGGAATTCGTTTCTCATATGACATAATATAATGCTCGATCTTGTGCAGCAAAGATTGATGTTTTGTTCTTGCTTTTAGATGTATAAGCGGATTATATCATTGAATACCATCTGAAGCCCACATTTTGCTGCGTCTTGATTGATTTGGCGACAAAAAGAAGCGAGACAGTGCTGAATAGTCATCTCTTCACTATTGCCTTGCACTAGACTCTTCTGTCTTTATGTCGGCCTCTACTATAGAAAAATCAAGATAAAGAACCTATACTAAATTTGTATATTTATTTAGAATTTGAAGACTGACATTTTGAGAATTGTAATAAATTTTGATGTTCCAAAAGGTTGCATCTATGCAAAAAGAGCGAATTTGTTCTACATCACTGAATGAGTGAAACATTATTAAGTATATTTGGAGGCAAAATTGTGCACTTTGAAGGTGTAGGACTATGGTGAATGGAACATAATATACTAGCAAGGACAGGAAGAAGAATGTGGCTCGTCTCTTGAACTCCTAGCTAGCTGTTCCAGCTTGTATGCTCTTACTTGCCGAAGAACTGTTGCTGCCCAGTCTGCAAAATGGGTTTCATTGTGGCCAACCTTGCCATCTTTGTAGAAATTGAAGCACTCTATGTCATGTTGAGGATTTTGGCAATCCTTTTTCTCCAGTGGTTCCCACCATGCACCGCGGTTCATTCCAGATTGATCTGCCATCCAGTGATGAGCATATTGCCCTACCCCGGCGAGCTCCAACCACCCTTTTGGGAAGAACTCCATTAGACTGCCGTTTCTGTCCATGAAGAGCATGTTTGTCAGCTGAGCGCCGTGTGGGGATGCGACGATTTGGTGTAAGTCATTGCTCTCACCTGAATCAATAACACAGCATATCTTAGCTATCAACTATTACAATTCATCAGTTTTGGTGACCTGGAGTCATTTGGTACATACTGAGCAGAGGTCGCCAACCTGATCACAGAAACTAAGATCCTAGGATTGAGCGACCTTCTACACGCAGCCTTCCACCTTTGTGCATTCCTTGGCGAAAATGTCAGAAACAGTTGTTGCATTCTTGAATGATCTTGATGACTGGTTCGCCTCTTCTCATAAGAAGTGTCAATCTGATGACTGGTTCGCCTCTTTCGTTGCGATCGTTTCCTATACCTGAAGCTTTTCTTCTTTACCCATACTTCCTTGATTGTGCCTCATCAGCCTCATCACAACTGCCTTCTCAAAGCAACGAGGTCCATCTCCATTTTCAAATTTCTCAATATTGACTTCTCCAAAATTAGCCTCCATCAGATGTTGCAGCCATGATCCCATTTTAACCTCATATCTCCCCAGTGGAAAAGCACCTATCTTTCTGGTCTCTGGCACTCATTCTTTTTTTTTTTTTGGCCAATGTCTGGCACTCATTCTTAACAGACCAACCAACAAAAGAAGCCATAGCACACACACCATGCCACAAATTCACATAATCATAGTATGTGTACACAAAAGTCGAGCCTTTCATGAGAATGACAGAGTCAGGAAGAGCTTCTGGCCATGCCAAGGCATACGAATTCTTGGTTCCATCTCCTGTGTTGCGACCTTTGATGCACAGATGCCTTCTCTTGGAGGCTTCAGAAGGGAAGTAGAGGTGTTCAGCTTCATTCACGAGTGTCATTTAATGAGCTCATAAACCAGGTGTTCCCTTGCATCGCAGTCTTTGCGAACCTCAAGTCTTTGATGGGAAGAAAAGTAACAGTGTCTCGGAGCTTAGAGGTCAAGATGGTGATCTTCTTGGAGATATCAGGATCACTATAAGTCTTGAAGAAAGGCCTTGAATCAGAAGTCAAAGATGAAATGGAATAGAAAGGAGAGGCCTGTAAATGAATAAGCAGAAGAATTGAGATAAGTAGGAAGATGGATATAATGATGATTTTGATAGAGTGAGCTGAACTCTTCTTCTTGGTGTGATCTTTGTTGAAGACATCCATATAGTTAACTTGAATTTGCAGACAGCAGATTATTAGCTTATCTATGACTTGATTATAAGAAGTTAGTCTCGAGATCGAAGGAGATTCACGATTAAACATTATAAAATTTAGTTTGGTCAATGGCAGATGCATGCTCAAAATACAATACATCCCGCAGTTGCCGCAGATTCTCACCATTTTCGATTAGTTTATTCTGTTATGATTACCACGGTAGTATTTGCTTAAGCATTCAAAATATCTATAGAAATAATTATCTTTTTAATGCAATTTTAAAAATGACTAATTTTGATTTTTTAACCGCTCGTCAAAAGTTTAACTGCGTGTTTATCACACATCATAAAATTTGAACACACGAAAAAATGAGTAAAAAAAGAGAACTTGTTCTTATTTTTTCAGATACGAAAAATAAATACAAAATAAGAACAATTTGTTATTTCAGATATGAAAATGAATACAAAACGAGAACAACTGAGAACAAACTGAGTATAAACGAGTATAAAATGAGAACATACCAAGTACAAACGAATGCAAATGAGTACAAAACGAGAATAAATCGAATACAAAACGAAAATAAATCGAATATAAATGAGTACAAAAAACCTAATATGAAAGACATGATAAAGCTTTGAGGCAAAATCATGCCACGAAGCTGTAAATATTTTTCAAAGAAAAAAACCTTGAAGCAGCTCAAAGTTTCCTATGAATCAGGCCCATTGCAATAACATTTGAGTAATGGATTTTTCAATCTCATACTATACAATTTCCAATTTCAGCATAATATTTGAGCGAATTTTAAGCAATTTCAAGTCCATAAGATCCTGAGGCTGTTTCTAGCTGGAAACTGCTTCTCATATTGTACATTTTTGCCGTTGTAAATATGTTTGTGCTTTCAGGCAATCTCGTTCTTCTCCTCTCTAGCATTTTATATTGTCATAGCAGTGGCTAATTGATCCATTTCTTGGTGAAACCTCTCACGCATCCACTTAAACTGGCATTCTAATTATAAACAAATCTTCCTCGTATATACGCAAATACAACTTCAATCGAACTACTAAGATCAAAGTCCCACTCGGAAGTAATTCTATAATCAAAATTTCATACTATATAATTTCCAATTTCAAACTAATAATAAACAAGCCGAACCAGGAAGAAGAAAGGAAAGAAAACAAAAGTAGAAAAACAATTTTTTTATCATTTGTTTTTTCTCTCAGAGACAAACACAAACACATGGAGCACCCACCTACAATTTCCTTCTCACCAGCCCTCCTCCCTTTCCACCATCATCAAGAAGTGTTGATTTGTCTCCTCTTGAGTTCATTCTTGGCCTCATAGCTATTGTCACCATTCCTGGCTTGATCTACACCTTCTTCTTCTCCATAAGATGCCATCCTCGACCCTTCGGACGAAACAACCGACACCACCGACCCAACAGGTGCGCCGTCTCTGATTCCCACACGCTCTTTGTCTCCCTCTTGTTTGTCATGCCGCCACGAATCTATCTGAAGTTCAATCCGCCACTGACTATGAAGTGTTGGAACAACAAACTAAAAATCTGGCAATGAAGATTCAACCTTACTTGAAAAGCCAATACTTGATTCTCTCTCTCTCTCTCTTGCTCGCCCTATCTTTATCAAGAAAGCAATTGAGTTTAAAAATTAAAATAAAACCCACAGAGGAGGAATTTCCTCAAGACCTACATCCTTCAAAAGCAGCTTCTATATCTTGTACAAGCCATCCAGAAGTTCTTTAGGCCAATAAGCAGTATGCAGTTGGGGAGGCAAAGAAGAGAGCTAAGCGGTAGGGAGGTGGAGAGAGAAGAAAGAGAGGGAGGAGGAGAAGGAAAGAGAAGACAGACGGTAAGGAGGTGAGAGAAGAGAGAGAAATCGTGCATTTGTAGAACTTAAATTATAATTATAACATTTTTAAAAATTTTAATATACTATAAGATATAAAAATAATATAATTATAAAAATAAATTCACAAAATAATTATCTTTATTGAAAATACATATTATTAAATAAATTGTAGTTTGATGTATTATTTTTTAATTTTTTTATTATATAATTTATATAATTTACCCATCTATCATTTAATTTGTCACAAATAGTTGTTCTTTCCCAGTATTACCAGCAGCAAATTTTTACATAGCAGGCAGACCACACTAGCATTTTTATCGAGGCCATTAAACATGCCCTTGACATAGAAAAACTGGGACACTTTCTTTCTTAAGTTACTCGTAATTTAAACTCTTTAAAGTCGTTTTACGATATACTTATTTAGTTTTTTTATTATTATTTTATTAAAATTCTCAGTTTTTAGCCTCTTAATTTTTTTATCTGTAATCTAATGACTACTTTAAGAGTCTCATAAAATGTCTACTCCGTTTTTCACTAAACATAATTTTATTTTAATACCCTAATTTTTATCTACTACTTCATTTAATACTTTCTACCCCAAATTCATTAAAATAAAAATAGTTCATTCAAATAATAATAATTCGTCAAAATAAAAATATTACATTAAAATATAAATAATTCATAAAATTTAAAAATTAAATTAAAATAAAAAATTACATTAAAATAGAAATATTACAAATAAAATATTAAATATTACATTAAATTAAAAATACTACAACCCATATTTTTCACAAATTTTTTTACAAGCGTATTCATGCAAACGTTGTGTCTCTGGAGTCATGTTCGACGTATTTTTGTCGAGCATTGCTATGTCTTTCTTAAACTGTTGATATTTGAGATACTCCATTTTTTCTCGTTCGATCTCGAGCCATTGTTCTTTTTCTTTCTTTCTATTAGCTTCCGCCGTTTCAAAAGTTTTGCGATTTATTTCTTTCTCAAACAACATGTCGTCTAAAATGGACGCAACTTCGGAGACGTCGTTTGATGTCGACTTTTCTTGCTCATGCACGTTGCGTTTCGCCTTTTGCTTGGTTCTTGACTCTTCCTTTTTGGTCTTATCTCGGCTCATTAGGTGAGTCTCTTGGGTTGGCTCACCTTCGACTCTAGGATTGGAGGCGTTGAGATCGAAGGAGCTGGAGCTAGTGTAGGCGCCTTGGGCGTTCACCTTGGTTCTTTGTGAACCAACCTCGGGGTCCATGGGCAATGCTTCCCTCCATTTTGGATGATCATGTAAATTTTTTCAAACATCATCGTGGAGAAAATGGGTTTTCGCCTCAACTAAGTAGACAGTGCATGCGGGCTCCATAATCATGTCGTCGCTCCAACTACTATGATAAGTTGAAGCAACGTTGTTGTAGATGCCGTTAAATAAGGTGACAATTTTGTTGAGTGTGTCCCACCTATTTTTAACGGCTTTCCTACAACGTTGCTCGCTTGCCTTCATCCCATGATTGAAGCGTGCAGCTACCCGCTTTCAAAAAGAGTTGATGTTTTGGTCGTTGGACATTATGGGGTCTTCGAAAATAACGATCCAACACTTAACTAACTTGGCGTCGTGTAGAGGGATCCACTTTTTGTACTTGGCAACTACGTCGGGGCCGAGATTGCTTAGACCAATAGTGAACTCGGGGGGTTCATTTCAGAAGTAGGAGAATCTCCTTGGAACCCGTCGTTGAGCACCTATTCAACACGGGGATGTAAGGATTATTTTATGAAAAATGATTATTTTATGAAAGAGGATTGGAAGTAAAATTTTAGAAATTATTAAAATTGGAAAGTGCAAGTTGATATGGAAATGAGAAAAATGAAGCGGTGTGATTGAATTGATAGTTTGTGAAAGAGAGAAAATTTGATGGATTATTTTGAGAATATCGGTAGTTGGCAAAATTTGATGGGTTATTTTGAGAAGAGAATTGAATATTTTCATTGTTGGAATCCATGATTTTGGGGGAAAAAAATTGGAGTAGGAGTAAGTTGAGAGTATGAAGAGAAATTTTAAGAGTTGAGAAAGTTGGAGAGAGA
>CAODLS010725035.1:0-11186 GCA_948243855.1 Flueggea neowawraea
AATGGACCTACATGATCGCACACAATAAAGATCTGGGTTAGAACTTAAACTATCTTTCTTATCGGGCCATTAATTTATGTTGATAAATAAAACATAAGGAGATGGGCTCATGGTAAATTTGGCACACACATTAGGCCATAAAGAATTATGAAATTTGGTCTAATAATGTGTTTTAATTAAAAGGCTTAATTAAATAACGTCTTGTTTAAGTAGGAGTTGGTCAAGAAGCAATCTCCTATTTTGTAGGAGTGGAGAGGCCGACGACACATGCACAATCTAGGGTATTATTTTGGAGATAAAATCTAGGGTTTGGTGTAGTGAAGGGTGCGGCATACACTAGGGTTTTTCAATTAGGGTTGGTCTCCTATTTTTTAGGAGTATGGACGACCACTTAGTGCACTACATCTAGGGTTTTATTTTTTGAAACAAAAATCTAGGGTTTGGGCAATTAAAAGGGGTGGCACACAAGGCATAAAACCCTAGGGTTTTTGGAAAACCAAGGACTCTCCCTTTGGTGCAAACCCTAGCCAAATTCTGAAAGGAGAAAGAAAATTGTTTTGCTTTGCTCTTCCATATAGCTGAAACCGAAAAAAAAGAAAGCAAAGTTTTGTGAGTGCTAGCACACGTAGTCTAACCTAGAGATCTGTGTGTGTGTGTGTGTGTGTGTGAGTGTGAAGGGGAGTCGTCCTTTGGCAATCCCTGTAGTCAATCACGTTACACACTAGCAAAGGAGAAAGGGATCAAAGTTTTAATTCGGGCTCTTTTGGTGTTGTGATTTTTGGCCAGCAAAGATAAGAGGTAATAAAATTCTGCACATTTTAATCGATTATATTATCATACATGGATCTTGTGGTGTGTTTCTTGTATTTTTTGCTGCGTTTAATGTTGATTAATCTCATAAGAAACCCAACATGTCTCATTTTCACTACAGATCACTCTCAACTCCTCTGATACTCTCTCCCATTGTCTTTCCTCATTCCTTAACATCTTTGGAGGTAAGATCGAGCATCCAATCTCTCTATTTATTCCTTGTCATGTTTCTTATCTCTGAATCCCGTTTGGGTATGATTTGACCTAAGTTTTCTAATTTGGGTGATTCGGTTGAGAGGGATGTTGAGGGTTGTTAGATGATGATTGTCTGAGGCAAGATCGTTATTCCTTTCCTCTCATTTCATCATTTTCATGCATGGATCTCGGAATCCCTTTTCGGCCAAATTTCGTTCTAGGGTTCGGATTTGATGTTTCTATTGGAGAGTTTGTTAGATATTGATTGTTTATGGTTAGATTAACACGAATCAATCTTTGAATCAAAAGATTTGAGGTTGCTCTGAATGGGCCAGAGTTTGATTCGAGTTTGTGTAGATTTTGGTGATTTTGAGTTGTTTTTGAGAAACCAAGCATAGATTTGAGTTCTTGAGGTTGAGTTTGATCCGTTTAGGTGTTCGAAACTAATTTCTATCGGTTGAATCGAGAAATGAGTTTTTGGGGTAATTTTCCCATAGAGATGAAACTTGATATTTTGCAAGTTTGAGATTAAAAATATAGTTTCTGAATATTTTGAATGTTTGATTTGATAATAGAAATACATTGGGTATTGATTAGTAAACTCTGAACAATTTGGAGACCCAATGGTCATATTGCATCGAGGTCTGAAAGTCGATGAGCGATATACTTTCGATCTGAATAGGATTTCTGACGCTGTTGGCATTTGAGCCTGCATTTGCATTTCATGCATGTTCTATTTTGCCACAGTCACTGTGTTTGATCTGTTTGTAATACTTTGTTTCAGCTAAGTTCGATTTTCGAGGTGACTAGCCAGCGACTGGTGGTCAGTGATTCAGAGTTTGGAAGCTCGGCATCCAGGTCAGTGAATGACAACTTTAGACACATAGGATGTGTCTCTTCTACTTATATGTTTTTGTTGTGTTATCACCATGACATGTAAATTGGGATAATTAAAGGATTGGAAATCCTAAAACATGGTATATGTGAGGACTTGTCTGACTTGAATTTGTTTATGAAATTCTTCTCGATTTTTGTTCAAAAATAAGACATTTATTTTTGTGAAATCATCTGAGTTTTTGGAAAGAGTAGCTATACTTTGTCTTTGAGGGAAACACTACTTTGAATTTGATTTGGATTTTGGATCCATCATGGGATACAACCTAGAAGGTTGTCTTAGTGCCTTAATGGCCATATATATATGATGTCGTGCCTTAGTGGCTATATAGTCCCTTAGTGGCTCTTCATTCACACTAGTGGCTATATATTCGCCTTAGTGGCTACATATTCGCCTTAGTGCCTATAACAGCCTTTGTGGCATTACTTACCTAAATGGAAACATGGTGACTTTATGGCACAATGATTGTTTTTGGGATTTCAAGAAAACCAAAGGTTTTGATTTGTGCTTGAAATTTTCAGTAAAGTGAAAATAGGTATTTGTACTTTGCTTTGAAACTTTTGATAACCTACAATGTTTTTATGAAGGATTTTACCTTCCTTTTGAAAGCATGTTGGTTTTGATAAAGTTTGGAAAATGTTTTGAAGGATTTTGCTAACACTCTTGACGGTATGAGTGCATGTGTATGCTTTGTCTACGAACGATTTCAAAATGTTTTTTGAAATGATATCTCTCATTGGGTTTGACCCCATTTCTTTGTTTTGTCCTTATTTATTATCATATTACAGGTGATTCTTATAGACTGTGATATTTTACATTTGATGCTCAGTGAGGTCTTTTGACGTTGTTGTTAGTGCCCTTTTGATAAGGCCCTACTTGTATGATTTGTTACATACTCCACACCGGGTTACCGTGGGTTTTGTTATTGTTTTCATTATTGTATCTGACATTTCAAATGTTTTCAATTTGAAATATTTTTCTGAACTTATTATTAAATATGTTTTGTTTTATTAAATGATGTTTAAACCTTTAATTGGTTTTATTACTTAATTGAATATGATTTTGGGTAATAATTCTATACTTTAAGGCTTGTGCAAGATGAGCCGAGCTCCTATAGAGGATTCGGCTTGTACGCCAGTCATTGTCATAAAAATGGGTCGTGACAAAGGTGGTATCAGAGCACTAGGTTTCGAGGATTTGAGCAATTACGTACTTTGATACCAAAGGTGGTATCAGAGCATTAGCTTTGTATTTTCTGGGTCGGTTGTGGAGCTTAGGTATGTTTGATTGAGTCAATTTGACCTGCCTCTGTGTGCTTTCCTGACCTTGTTTAGATACTTCAATCTATGTTTCGGTACTGTGGCAATAATTTGTAAATTGACGTATGCATGTATGCTTTGTTTGTTTGTTCTGTTAAAAAATGCATCGTCGCCATGAGAGAGTTAGAGAGGCCGCTAGGCGATGATTCGCCGAAGCCGCCAACCAGTCTGATGCGGATCAGTATGATTTGCAAGATATGTCAAAGGTTGCCGTTTTAGTACCTCAGTCTCAACCACAGCCAGTGATTCATCCAGATATATATGAGCGCTTTGCTCACGTCCTAGAACAGGTTGAGCGATTTCTTCCTAGTCAGGCAGCTAGAGATCAACCAACAATAGCTACCCCGACAGTTGCATCGATTGTACCTGAGACCGATTCTAGTAGCCGTTTGATAAGGTTTTTGAAACTCTAGCCACCGAGATTCAGGGGCAAAATGGGAGAGGACCCACAAAATTTTATCATCGCATGATAGCATTGTTTTGATGCTCTAAGTTGCAATGATGACTCTAAGAGAGTGAGATTAGCGGCATTCATTCTAGATGGTCATATAGCTATGTGGTGGCGCAGTTTCCAAAGGAAGGGAGTATCTCCTGGGTAGAGTTCAAGAAAGAACTTATGACTTTGAAGAGATAAGAAAGTAGATGAGTTCAGCGCTTTTTGTGAAGAGGAAGGAATGATTGTGACTGAATATGAGGAAAAGTTCAGAGAACTTAGCCGGTATGCGCCAGCAGAGTGTCGTACTAAGGCAGCATTAGCAGGCAAGTTCCTAAAGGGTTTGTTACATCGTTATGCTAGGGTGGTAGCAGTTTGAGTGTTGGGGACAATGAGACAGATTGTTGAAGCCATAAAGGCCATGGAATATATTGATGAAAGACACTCAATGGAGACTCTTAGAAGGAGTAGGGCTGAGGGATCAGCGAGCGGCCATCAGGGCCAAAATTGGAGTAGCCAGTCTGAGCAGAGTTCCAGGTTATCTTTTGGGTGTCGAATCAGTATGGAGGTACCTAGAATGTCCGTATGGGGCAACTGAGTAGTTACCCATAATTTTGAGCTAGGGCTTCGAGCTCTGGAAGGGCATGCAAAGGCTGAATTCCTTGGTGTAGTGCTTGTGGAAGAAAACATCTGGGGCAATACTGCAAACCAAAGCGTCACTATTATTGCATAATTTTGTATTCCTTCTATCTGTACTTTTGTATGCATATATCTCTGTATTCTGGTATTCCTTCTATCTCTGTACTTTTGTAGGCATATATTTCTTTGAAATCCTGCAAACTTTTGTGCATTTTGGTATAGTTTCTTCTGAACTTCTATACACTTTTGCATACTTTTGTTTCTAGATCTTCTAAGCTTTGCATATGTTGGTATGCATTTCATAAATCCTTGTCTGTTGCAACATCCTTTTTGCTAGGTATGGTTAGGAGAATATTCTGTTGAGGAATTCTTTTAGTGACTTCGTAGGAAGAACTATATGATAAGAGTAACGGCTGATCAATAATGCTATAAGGTGCTTCGGATTTGTTTGTTAATAAGACTAGGAGTTTCTTCTGATCAACCGAGTATCTTAGGAGAATTTTCCCTGATTTCTTTCCTATGATTAAACCTTCTATGACTTGGTGAATTAAAAAGAGAATTGGAGTGTATGAATTGACATGGACTGGCAGAATTTTGAAATGTTGGGAAGTGTTTCGCAAGTGAGGCCAATGTTGGATTCACACTGAGCTCCAAATATTTTGCGGTGTATTTTGGTACATTGAGAATCGATCAAGGATGAACGATGTGGTTCAACGTTGCTCGGTGTGACATTGAGAAATTTGAGGAATTTGGTGTTTTAGGATAAAGTGAGTTTGGCACATGTTAGAAATAACATGTTGGGAGGAATTACTGAATGAGTTGAAATGGTGGGTGGTGATCCATAACCAAGTATATGGATGTTTGTTTAGGTAAAAAGTTTGTTGGGTAAACAACTGATGACGTTGTTATCTCTGCTTAACAACATTGTTTGACAGGATTAGTGGTGTTAGATTCAGAAGTAAGTGTATCATTTGATCTTCGAGATCAATCTGAATTGACTTTGAGGGTTGAACATCAAAAGAGTGTAATTTGATTTGGTTCTTTACCCTATCTCCTTTGGAAACATTTGATTTGTTGCGTTATGTTTGCTCTGTTGAACATTATCTATTGTTCCTTTCCGCTCTATATGTTTGTGTAATTGCTAAGGCTTTTGAATTTTGATCTCTGACCAGTGTCTGATGATTGTTTTTTCGACACGTGGCTCTCTAAGTTTTCAAAAAAATGTTCTTTGTTCCTTGTACCTTTGGATATTTTGTGATTTTGCAATTTGTTCCTTAAGAATTTTGTCTCATGTTTGTTCTATGAACAAACATCTCTATCAATTGAGTTACAACTCGATTTGTATTCTTTTGAGCCATTTGTGGATATGGCAATTGTTAGTTTCCATGATGCTTAAGTCTGTAACAGTCTTCTTTGCATCTGCATGTTCCTGTATCTTCTACCTTTGCTTTTGGACATTTTGGTATGTCAATATTGTTCTGCATATTTTTGTTTGAGCACCCTGGGGTGTTGCTTTGTTGTATGTGGCGTAGATGTCTGCACTTGTCTGATTCAATTAGTTTTTAAGTTAACATTCATTGCTTCTACATACGTACTCTTTGGTATCTTCTGTTTTGATTTTGCATATGATGAACACTCAATTATACATATTTTTATTGTCGAATTCCTAACATTTTGGTTATAATTGAGATGTTTTCATCGGTTCTGGTATTTTATTGGTTCATTTTTTTTTCAGGTCATGCGATGGTGTTTTGATAGAATTGAATGAAAGCAAGCCAAAATGGAGATTAAACGACAACTTTCAATTCTTTCAACACAAGACATGGTCTTGGACCACAAGTCACGGTCGTGTAATACCGTGTCCTATTCTTCATTGTTAAATGCACCTCGAGGAAGCAAGACACGGTTTGGAAGACCAAGATATGACCGTGTAATTTCATGATTTGCCCATGTCCTATTCACCAAAAGTGCACATTGAGAAAGTAAGACACAACATTAGAGCCCAAGGCACGGTCGTGTCTTACGAGTTTTGTCCGTGTCCTTCCAGTTTCGGAGCCAAACACGTTAAAGAGGTGAAACGATGAAGTTTTAAAGCAAGACACGGTTTGGGAACCAAAGACACGACCATGTAATGTCCTTATTGGGCCGTGTCTTACCAAAACACACCATTTCGGCCTATTTAAGCTTGGAGCGAACCCTAATTAGAAAGAGCCGTCATTGACACACAAAAATAGAGTTATAGACAGGGAAAGAGTTGGGTTTCAAGAGGAGAATGCCTTTGGAGTGGATTTTCTTCAAGTTTGAGTGGATTTCTTGAAGATTGAAGGATTCTCAATGAGTTCCCTCTTTCTCTCTTGGTTTTCGTTCATTATTGTTCTTTTATTCTCTACAATTATGAACTAATCTTGTATGCATCTAGATGTAATGAACCCGAGGATGAATTTGTGATTGGATTTTGCTGCTTTGTTCATGAATTGACACTCATCTATGATATAATATATTGTTGTTGGACTTATTCTACCGGTGTTTTGATTCAACAATTGATTGCATGTGTGGGAATAGAGATATTTATAGTGTGTTTTGAATCACTCATAGGTGAGAGGAGTTGTACGCAAACCTAGAGATAGGTCGATATAAATCTTCCAGATTAAGGTCAAACTTAATATGGGAATTCATTAATCTTTGTTAATGCAACTTGGGGTTTTAATTAGGAAGAGATTCCGGTTAATCAACTTGACATTAGATGTTAACTGACGAGAGAGAGAGGTTAATGTATGTTAGGAATTCCGATGGTCCAATTGTATGAACAAGTGACTTAGTGACGAGGTCAGTTTTGCTTAGGTAGTCCTATGGGGATTCAACATCTGGATGCTACTGTTACCCTTGATTATCTGGTTCCTAAACTCTCTTTGTATTGCTATGTTGTGTGTTGGCGTGTCTCGATTCCTTTTGTGTTTAATAAAAACCAATTTAATTTCTAGGCTAGATAATAAGGAGACGGTAATTACTAGTACTCTTAGTCTCTGTGGGATACGACACTCGGTACTCAGGTCCACGTACTAAAAACGTAGGTGTGCTTGCCTCCCTATCAAGTTTTTGGCGCCATTTCCAAGGATTAAGATATTAGGAAAGCTTCATCTTTATTTATCTAGCCATTTTTTTATTTAGTTTTGTTCGTTTATTTTTCTGTTTCTTGTTTCGTTGTTTTCTTTTGTTCGTTTCTTTTGTTTGTTTAGTTGTGTTGTTACTTAGGTTTGTTTGTTTAGATTTATTTTGCTTTATTTAGTTGTTTTGTTTCCTTTTCATCAACATCAAGCTAATGACGTTAAACAATCGCTTCTTGGGAGTCAACCCAAGCTTTTAATTAACCGTTTCATTTATTTTGTTTAGGTTTTCGGTGTTTTTGTTATTTTGCAAGGTTTCTCCCGATTTTTGATGAAATCCAAAGAAAATTTTCAGCTCTATGAACTGTTATTCAAGGAAGTCCCAGAACTCTATTTTTCCCCTCTCCCTATCCTCACTTAAATTTGTGCTTTATTGTGAACATTGAGGACAATGTCTAATATTAAGTGTGGGGTAGGGGATGACAAATTCTAAACTAAAATCTTGATATTGTGGTTGTGGGTGCATATGTTGTTTGATTGTTGAATTGAATAGCTAAGAATTTTGAATATGCCTTTGTTATTTTGAGACCTTGAATTGGCTGTTTTGGATTAGCATGTGCCTCGAGCTATGAGACACGTGGATGTGCCAATTGAGCCGAGTTAAAAAATGACCTCATTATGTCTGTCCTTCCCTAGAGTATCAGGGACAAGAAGGCAGACGAGTTTAGTGAGTTTCATTAGGAGTTGGGCATGTCAGTTACCTAGTATGATGAGAAGTTTAAGGAACTCAGTAGATATGCTCCAGAAGATTGTAAGGGCGATGATGCATTGTCTAGGAAGTTCCAGAAGGGTTTGTTTACCCGCTATGGTAGATTGGTGGTGACCGATAGTATGAATACCATGAGACATATGACTAAATTTTCTAGGGGTATAGAGTATATGGAGGAAAGGTGCCCTCGTAAGGCTAGTAAAAAGACAAGGACTGAGGATACCAACACATGTCAACAGAGTCGTGGTCAGGGTAGTCAGTCTGAACCGACGCGCACACATCTGACAAGAGGTCAAAGGAAGAGTCAGAGTATTTAGAGCTAAGGTGTGACACAACCAACTAAATCTGCTGAAGGTCAAAATGGAGGTTAGAGTTCTAAGACTATCCCTTCGCCTTATGATACTTGTGGAAAGTGGCACATTGGGGTTTGTACTAGGTACCATGGTGACATGCAACTGTTTCTACCACCGACAGCCGAGGCACATAATAGTGAAGTGTCCTTTGAAGTTAGGTACAAGGACTCAGGCTAGGCTAAACAGTCTATAGTAGGAGGTTAAAGTACTGCTAGTACCAGTGCTGGTAGGGAAGTTATCAAAGGTTCAGGAGGTTATGGTTCTTTTGGCAGCGTAAATGGAGCAACGAGACATCGTCACGTTGTGCAAAGTGCTCCTACTGAAAGGCAGTCCTGGGTGTATCATTTGACACAACAGGAAGCACAAACTTCTAATGCTACAATGACTAGTACATTGTCTATATCTAAAATTTTTTCTTATGTATTATTTGATTTTGGTGCATCGCAATCATTTTTTACATCATATTTTTTAAGCATGCTAGGTTGGTAGTGTATCCTTTGGGTTAATTGTTACAGGTTTCATCACCTTTGGGTAGTAAGATCTTAGTTGATTATGAAATCTGAGGTTGTGTGATTGCCTTTAATAGGCATAAGTTGATCGCTAATCTTATAGTATTAGACATTGGGGAGTTTGATGTGATATTCGGTATGGATTGGTTTTCGACTTGGCATGCTACCTTGAATTGTTTTACAAAGAGAGTATGTTTTCAACTGCCAGGTCAAAGAGAGTTTTGTTATTAGGGTGAGCAAGACAGTGTTGTTCGAGGATACATGTCAACTATTAGGGCAGAAAAGATGATTCATCAAGGATGTTAAGCGCATCTGGCCTTCATAGTGATTGAATCCGAGATATCTGAATTGAAAGTGGAAAACATACCAGTAGTACGAGGATTTTCTGATGTGTTTCTTGAAGAGTTATCAGAACTTCCACCTAACCAGAAGATTGAATTTGCTATAAAAGTACAACTAGGTGTTGATCCGAAATTGATTCTACTGTATTGAATGACCCCAATAGAGTTGTGAGACTCAGTTGTGAGAATTGTTAAATAAGGGTTTTATTTGATTGAGTCTCTTACCTTGGAGAGATCCAGTGTTATTCATTAAAAAGAAGGATGTCAGCCTTAGAATGTGTATCAATTATCGTCATCTTAATAAAGTGACGGTGAAGAATCAATATCCTCTTCCGATGATAGATGATTTGTTTGATCAATTGCAGGGTGCACAATGATTTTATAAGATCAATTTGAGGTCAAGTTACCATTAGTTAGGAATCATAAGAAAGGATATTCTGAAGGCAGCTTTCTGGACTAGGTATGGTTATTACGAGTTCTTAGTAATGTCATTTGGTTTGACTAATGCACCAACGATATTTATGGACTTAATGAACGAAGTATTCAGACCGTATCTAGATCGGTTTGTTATTGTCTTCATCAGTGGCATTTTGATATAGTCAAACAATAGGGAGGAGCATGAGGAAAACTTGAGGCTTATTGTGCAGACTCTAAGAGAACATCAGCTTTATGGTAAGTTTTTGAAGTGCGAGTTTTGGCTCAAATAAGTGGCATTTCTGGGACACGTGGTCCTTATAGATGGTATTATTGTTGATCCGAAGAAAGTAGAGGTAGTAATCTAGTGGGAGAGGCCTAAGACTGTTATAGAGATTTGGAGTTTTCTAGGGATGGCTGCGTACTATAGGAGATTCATCTAGGATTGTTCTAGGATTGCAACTCCTATGACTCCATTAACTTAAAAAAAAAGTTAAATTTGTTTGGTCTGACAGATGAGAAGAGAGTTTTCAGAAATTGAAGGAATGTTTAACGAGTGCACAAATTTTAGCTCCACCGTTGGGTTCTGGAGGTTTTGCAGTATATTGTGATGCATCCAGAGTTGGCTTAGGTTGTGTATTGATGCAATGTGGCAGAGTGATTCCCTATGCATCAAGAAAAAATGAAGAGGCATGAACAAAATTATTCGGCACAAGATCTTGAGTTAGGAGCGGTAATGTTTGCACTTAAGATTGGGAGACATTATCTGTACGGTGAGACCTTTGAGATCTTTACCTATCTTAAGAGTTTGAAGTATATTTTTGGGCAATGAGATTTGAACTTGAGGCAGAGATGTTGGTTGGAATTGTTAAAGGATTATGATTGTACCATATCATATCATATTGGCAAGGCCAACGTTGTTGCCGATGCTTTGAGTAGGAAGTCAATGAGTAGTTTAGCCCATATTTCAGTCAAGAAACACCCCATAGTGTTGGAATGGAAAAGACTATTTGTAACACCCACACCTATATATCATATATTTACATAACTCGGTAACATATAACAACATTTGCATATATAACAACGAGATTACAGCAAGTATAAGTTACCAACATAACTATGACTAAAGTATCAAAATTCGTCAAAATGTAATATATAACATATAATACAAGTCAAGTCTAGCAGACTTGGTACAAAACTTTATGAGCTGTTAGGATCTCATCCTCTAACACCCTAATTGCACATGTGTGATGGAGAGAGAGAGTGATCGCGGCATCCCGACCTCTGTCGTGCTGGTGTATATACAAGCCCGCAAATCAACTTAAAAGCTAGTCTCAGATACCTGGAAAAATTTTGCGCTTTATATGAGTCGCAACTCAATGAGGAACCCAACAAATATCAAACA
>CAODLS010725048.1:0-13959 GCA_948243855.1 Flueggea neowawraea
CATCAAAACAATGATATGTAATAATTCTTTTTTGTAAAATATCATCTTCATCAACTCAATGACAAGTAATACTCATGTATGACTGTGATTGTCAATGATCACTCCAAATATCACTATAAATAGAAACATGAATGTCATTGCCTTGAAAATATTTTATCAAATCAATTATTTATTTTTTATACAATTTTAACAAATTTCTTTTCACAGTATTTTTAAGAATTGACTTAAAACTAGGATTAACAAATTTTTTACAAAATCGAGTGAAATCTAATTTTTCACCAAAACTAAAAGATAAATGATCAATAGCTACCATTTCAGCTAATTCAGATCTACAATTAGCTTCATTATAATGAAATAATTGAGGAGAGTCAGAAGAAGAAGCAAGCCCGGTAATTTGACGTACGTGACGGCTTCTGCTTGTCTTCAGACCCTCTCTCACGTACGTGACGCTTTGTTGACGTACGTGAGTCCTTTGTTACGTACTTTAAACTCACACTAACTTGCGTTAACATCATCAAAGTCTTTGTTTCACAATTCTGAGCTCTCCAACTTGTTTATCTTCAAGTCAAACGTTTTGCTTATTATCAAAACATAAAAAGGAACTTAATGTTGATTACCCTTGATCCAACAACTTTCACGCATCTCTCTCCCTCTCTTATCACTGTTTTCATGTTCTTGAAGCCAAGAACAGAGGAAAAATACAGTTTTCTCCTTAACCAATATGATCTCAAAAGGCACTTAGACGATGTATTCATCAATTGTTCTCATCCTTGCGGATTGTGGTTCAACTGTAGAGGCTTGTAGAGATCCTATTCTTCCACTGTGCATTGTTGTTTTTGCTGGAATCGAGGTAGGTATTCGATCCCTTGCTAATTCCTGTTGATTATACTGTCTGTTGGTATGTTGCTTGCACACTTTCAGAATTTAATTCATCCTGATTAATTAATAAATTTATAGAGAATAAAAACACATTTAATGTGTCCAATAAATATTAATTAAATTAACTATATAAAAAATTATTTAAAAATTATAAATTATCATAAAATGTAAAAAATTAATAAAAAAAATTTAAAAATTACCTCTTTAACTTTTTATTTGTCCAGAATACTATATATAAAGTTTAAGGAGTTTCTTGATACAGTAATTAAAGTTTGAGAAGTTTGGTGTTACAAAAAGCCCTTCCGGGCCTTTGGTATTGCATAAGAGTAATTTGCCGTTTGCACAGGGAAATAAATTAGAAATTGTGCGCATATGACTCTTGGAATTTAAATTATAATTTTTTTTTGCAAAATTACACGTGTGACCTTTCGAATTTAATATTTGGCGCATACTGTTTTTTCACTTAAGTCATATAAACACATGTATTTATATTTTTTTAATTATAATTTTTCAAGACCTATATTTATAGATTTTTATCTTATTATTATTCGGTTATTTATAGTTTTTTTTTATTTTATTAAATATACTGACTATATGTTATTTTTTGTTGATTTATTTTTTTTAATTTTATTTTTGAATAAAAAATCATGCTATGTGTACAAAAAATAAAATCAAACAAGTGAGACTTGTTTGAAAAAATAAACTCAAAATAAAATATAAACAAAGTAAAAAAAAATGAAAACAATGTGTTTATTTAAAAAAACTCAAAGTAAAACAAAAAATATTATGAAAACAAAATATAAACAACTATTAAACATAGAAAAAAAATAACAACAAACAAAATAAAAACAAAACAAAATATAAACACTGTGATCTCTAATTTTGAAAACAAAAAGAGTGACAACCGTTTAATTTTGTAAAAAAAAACTTATTAATTTTTCAGTCCGTATAGATATAAATTCGAATGCTTTTTCCAGTAAGATAAAATTAGCCCTTGACATTAATCGAACCTTGATAACCATGAATTAAATTAACTCAATTTTAAAGACAATTTAAAATCATTAGAAACAATAAAAACTGTTGAAAAATCATTTTGCACCAAAATTTTAAAGACAAAATTATTAGAATCACTATAACAACTTTATTCTTAAAACCAATAATGTTGGAATTACAAAGAGATTTAATTGATTAATTAAAAACAATAAAATGTTTACAAAATGAGAGAGTAAAAATTATGCAATTTAATAAAATATTTTTAATAAACAACCAATCTAATTCCAAAAAAAAAAACAATCTATTTGTTTCCCTTCTCAAAGAAGTCATATTGTTTAAAAAAAAATAGTTTTTCTGTTCTTTCCCAAGTTCTTCTTTTCCCATATAGGAACAGAAAAAATAGAGAAACCTAACCCTAGGAAGTTTACAGCACCACATCTGAACCAAAGGAAAAAGCTCTTTCTCTTCTCTCGCCATATATGCTTCACAACACCATAAAGCTTCACTCAAAGCTTCAGAGAGAGAGAGTCTTTTTGTTAAATGCTCTCTCCCCACAAACCCATCAAAGTTCTCTTCTTTTTCATGTCTTCAATCGACCTTTATCTTTCCTCCACAGCTACTCCGGACTGGAAGTGGTTTCATCAACAAACACTGAAAACCACTCTCCGCAGATTTCACAAATCTTTCAACCGTTATAGCATTTCTTCCAACAACTTCTCTTCAAGCTTGAGTCTTTAAACAACATGAGTGGTTCTAAGGTGTGTTTTTTCTGTTCTCTCTGCATCTTTTTTTAATGTTAATTTTGATTGGAGATTTAATGGTGAGAATTAAGTTTGTACTGTAAAGGTTGGATTTTTTAATGTGTTAATGCTGTTAATTTGCGTTTACATAGATTTTGGTTTGTGGATTTTGCTTATATTTTTATGTTTGTTTGTTTGTAAAAGAGATTGGATTGGATTGGATGGTTGAGGTTTGGAGGCAAAATTTTGTGGAATGGTTATGTTGAAAAAGGAGCTTATGACTGTTTTTTGTAAATCGCGGAACTACAAAACTAGTTAGTTGCTAGCTCATGATCATGTTGTTTGCTCTGTTTTAATGGTTTCTTACTCTGCAATTCATGATATTTTTATGCTTGGTAGCAGTTATTACTGTTTGGTTCATTTACTGAAGATGAGACGAGGTCGTGGCAGCAGAAGCAGACATTAGCGAAAACTGAGAAGCCCGCTGAAAAGAAAGAATTAGAATATGGTTCTTTGGGAATAACTTTTGGTAGCTTGGGTGATGAGTCAATTAAACAGTCAGGTTTTGCTAATGGAAAAGGAGGTATTCAGCCAACAGATTCACATGAGAAGGACATAGATGTGAAGACTGTCAATCAAGCACCTTATACACCTGGAGTACTAGGAAGTCCAAAAAACAACGGACACGTTCATGCTCTATCTCACAGCTCTTCCCTTAGTAATGGAGTGAAAGATTTGAAAAAAGAGAGCATTAGCTTGATTTCTCTGCACTTATCCCAAAATGAAGATGGTCTCTCAAACCAATTACAGGGTTCAAATTTTCATGTCCTTGGTAATGGAAGCTTAAAGGACAATGATCTGGAAAGATTTAATAATGATTCGGCAGTACATGTTAAGAAAGAGGAGATTCGGAAGGCGGCTAATGGGCCTGTGGCAGCTGTTGAAGATTTATTGCCTCGTGGCTTAATTAACTCAGGGAATTTATGCTTTCTTAATTCAACTCTGCAAGCTCTCTTGTCTTGTTCCCCTTTTCTTCACTTGATGCAGGAGCTTAGAACACGTAAAATCCCTGAGGTTTGTATTTCAAAGTGGCTTCTGTTTAGTCTTTAATGGTCTAAGTGACGAAATCTGGATACTGAAAAAAATTTGACCTAATTTACCAGGTTGGTTTTCCGACAATTACTGCATTTGTCGAGTTTGTCTCTGAATTTGACATGCCAAGCGGCTCGAGCTTGAAAAAGGATACTACTGCAATCAACGCTGGTAGGCCCTTTAGCCCTGCCATGTTTGAAGCTGTTCTTAAGAACTTCACTCCAGATGTGCCAAATAGCATATCAGGACGTCCAAGGTTTGTAGATTTATCTTTTTGTCATTTGTTTGAATTCTCATGGCGTTTGCTTTAACTTTTTCTGTCCTGTCAGTCTGTCACCAACTTTTCTTGACAGGAAACATGGTTTCTGTCATAACTTCTGTAATGTTGTTTGCATGAGTGAAAAATCCCATAGAATTAGACATTATTTCTTGAACTTGTGGATGAAGTTTAGAGTGATTGGACTTGGCCAATAGATTGTATTGACTTGTTTATTTTCTTTAGCATATTAAATTCATTAGATACGCATCACTGTATCACTGTCTTTAGGTATTAACAGTAGTGTAATTCATTCTTTTGTACAATTGATGGTAATATAAATGGTAAAAGCCCTCATGGTAAAAAAAATGGCAAAAGCCCAATTGTAGATATCCATATCACAAATTAGCAAATAAAAGTCATTTGACAAGATCAGCGAGTAAAAGTAAAGAAGTAGAGATCATGCAACAAGTGGAATACCTGAAGGGATTCATTTGGGCTGTTTGATGTTATTGGATGAACCTGAAGCTAATGTGATTACTTATCATGATGAATCTAATACTGTGATGATTGTAGATTCAATCCCTTTCTGACATTACCTTCTTTTTCAGACAGGAAGATGCTCAGGAGTTTTTGAGTTTCCTGATGGATCAAATGCATGATGAATTACTCAAGCTTGAAGGGCAATCTACTGGCATAAACAGTGTTAGATCTTCTCTAGTGTCTTCGACAGAAGATGATGAGTGGGAGACAGTTGGTCCTAAGAATAAATCTGCAGTGACTAGAATGCAAAGTTTTGTTCCTTCAGAGCTAAGTGATATTTTTGGAGGACAATTGAAAAGTGTGGTAAAGGCAAAAGGTAGGTATAATTAGTGAACTTTTCTTTAATATAATATTCATTATTATTTTGCTTAACCAAGTACTAATTTCCCCCTTCTTGCGAGACAGGAAATAGAGATTCTGCTACTGTCCAACCATTTCTCTTACTCCACCTTGATATCTGCCCTGATGATGTTCATACTATTGAAGAAGCTCTTCATTTATTTTCTCAACCAGAGAATCTTGAAGGGTATCGCACATCAGGGGCTGGAAAGGTGAGGAATAACTTTTCTCTTTTCTTAGCTGCCTTCTCTGATTGGAAACTGTTTCGTAGATGTGTAAGGACTAAAACTAAGATGTTTACTGAAAATCTGTGTGTGTAATTCTGTGTATGATCTACAATTAGAAATACTTGTTGATGAAGAAAAGAAACAGATTTGACTGACGTTGCCTTTCAAGAGGAATTTGTCCCCTGAAACATTAACGTGCACATTAAAATCTTTATGCTGCTTGTATATTTCTGCATTTTTTAATAAGAATAATCGCTAGTGTTATTGTCCTGCAGGCTGGTGTGGTAACTGCTAGGAAATATGTGAAGATACAAACGCTATCAAAGGTGATGATATTGCATCTCATGCGATTTGGTTATGGAAGCCAAGGGAGCACCAAGTTGCATAAGCCCGTGCACTTTCCGCTGGAATTGTTCCTTGGTCGGGATTTGCTTGTTTCACCAACAACTGAGGTAATAGTAGAATCTTTGCTCGGTGGATCAGTGCCTCTTTTGATATGTTTTCTATTGTCTTCTTAATCTTTGATATATATTCTGAGCATTTGTCATCGTCTTATTATTTTTTATGTGTAAAGGCGTCATCTATTGGATATTTACTGGGTTGAGTACTTCTCGAGGTTGTATTTATTTTAAAATTTCAACATAAATTGGATTGAATTTTATTTGTAGCTTTGTATCTCAATTCTCATTTTGTTTTCAGGCTCTTAACAATTTTTTTCCTTTCAAGACTTCCAAGTATCTAATTTTCTTTTTGATATATTTTTTACTCTTTATGAAGAGAAATACATTAATTTGCTCCAGTTTAGAAATGCCAATTGAATTATTTTGCTGCATTGCATTTACAGAGCCGAAAATATGAACTTGTGGCGACGATAACTCATCACGGGAGAGAACCTTCAAAGGGTCATTACACTGCCGACACTCGGTGTCACAACGGCCAGTGGCTGCGCTTTGACGATGCATCTGTCACTCCTATCGGAACAAACAAGGTGCTGCATGACCAGGCCTATGTCCTCTTTTACAAGCAAGTGTAGAAGGCAATGAAGGAGGTATGACTGCTTACACCAACCCCTGTAAAAATGATTTGTAAGGTTAAAACTATCTGATTACTCACCTGCTAAGTTAGTCCGCCGTACCGGGAAGGGGCCCTCTTCTGTGAAATCTGAGAAGTGCAGGAAATATTTGCATGAATTGGTCTTTTTTTTTTTTTGAAATCCATGAATTGGTCTATTGAAATGGCCGTGTCTAACAATTTTCGCCATTTATACATACATATATTTATTAGCTCTACATCAAGGATTGGAAAACTGATCTGTAATCTTCACTGATGATCACGAAATGTATGAAGGTTCTTCGCAATTTTATTTAATGTATACTTTCGTCAATATGTATGATATTATCTAGTGATTTATTATGTCCTTTCCAGAATTATTAACTTAGTTTACTTCTGTGCAACCATATAACGTCCTGTCATATTCTAATTAAGGCACCCACGATATGTCGTTTGGTTATTGCAGAGTAGCAACAATCTTTTTTTTTTGTCGTGAAATATGAAGGGCTTTTTTTTTTCCAGAAAAATATGATGGGTTTGTTTATTAGGATTAACGCTTTGTGTAGTTTTTGTAATAATTGATCATTATTGCATAATAAAAAAGTAAACAAAAAATACATCTTTTAACAAGATGTTAAATGTTATTCCTAACAAACAAGCTCAATTTAATTATTAATAACTTCGAAAGTCATCCTTTTTTTTAAATAATTTAAAGTAAATATTCGAATCATATAAATTCAATATGTACAAAAATATATCCTTGGTAGTTGGTGTGCAACTAATTTTCTTTCCTTTTCACTAACGGGCCATTTGATTCGGGATTGGAATTGAAATCGATTATATTAGAAATAAGAATGATAGTAATTAAAATTAAGTTAGAATCTTGTCGTAACTGTTTAGTTTAATGTGAAATTAGAATATGATTATTCTACATAATAAAATTAATTATAAGATTTAAATATTCGACGAAGAATTCAATATAATAAAATAAAATATCATAAAATTATTATTAAAGTTCTAAAATATTTAGTTAGCAAATAAAATAATTCACATTAAAAATTCTTATAATCATTTTTTTTTGTAAATAACAAATGAAATAGCTATAAAAAGAAATAAGTTCCTAAAAATGTAATATTAAAATTAATCGTGGGATGATAAAAAAATATGTCTTTAAATTCGATTTCCTATAGGATAAAATTAACTGTTTTTGGGTGAGAATGGGAAGGAGAATCCTATTGCCATTGTTTGTGTTTGATTTACTAAAAATTCTTTTTCATTCCTATCTTGCTAGAAAATGAGATTACCCCTCAAGTCTATAAACATGAAACCTCCTGTAAATTAAATTACTATTACCATATAATCAATTTTAAAAATATATGTTTTTATTATATTTCTTATTTTCTTTCATCTTTCATCTTTGTCATCTATGGAGATCGAAATGAGTTATTTTTAACAATAACAATTAAAAAATAATTTATAATGTTTAATTTTTTATTTTATATGATCATTATTAATTTAATTTAAATAAAATAAAAAAATAATTTAAATTCAATCTCAAAAAATTGAGCTAGCTCACAAATTATCCAATCTTCACCAAAAATTTTAAATTTTATCATTACTTCTTTTATAGATATATATTTTTTTCTTTTGCATTCTTTATAATGTATTTCATGTATTGATATACATTTTTTTTATCAATGACTTTTTGTGAAATTTGATTTTATACTATGTACAATATTTTAATATATATATATATATTATAAATATTTATTTTATTATATATGTAAAATGTTATGATTAATTCTGATTTTGTAGCAAATATAACTCAAACAAATAACTATAGGAATCAAATTTCGATTCCGTATTAAATCAAACAGGTATGATAAGATTCGTTTTGATTCTAATTCATGCTATTTCCATACCCTATATAATCGATTTTGATTTCGATTCTCACTGAAGAAATAATATATTGCTTTTTCATGTCTGGAGGTGCTTAGAAGAATACTTGAAGAGTGTTTTGCTCTGTAGGAGGATATTGACTCCTTTAAAAACTTCATCACTTGTTAGTCATTCAAATTTCAGTAATTCATTTAATACATTGATAGTCATGTTATTCACCTGACTCTCATGTTTTTTTGCCAAAGAGAATAAATTTACTAAAATTGTTACTTATATCTTGCATAAACATCCCAAAAGTATTGGACACATTATGAAAATCAACAGCCATATCGAAACTTTTCTTTACCTTTTCTGGCAAATATTTTTTGCCCTTTGTTTTTTTTTGTCTTTTTGCACTTTTCAATGTAGACCAAACTATTTTTTCAATTATATATATATCTTCAGTATTCTCTTCTCGATTTTCCTTACAGTTGAGTAAACTGTATCATTTTCTAGCTACTTATCCATGTTGCCAATTATCTCAGTTACATTTTCTGCATATTTTCTAGTGGCTCTATCACCTCCAATCAATTCAGTAATGGCATGATAATGAGAAAAATGCACTTTTCACAAACCTCTTGCCTCATTATGATTCTGTAATCAATAAAAAAACTACATTAATAACTCATAGTACAAAGAAAACAACTATATGATAATTTGAAGAAATGATCTTACGAGCACTGATTTATGATAAATTTATATATTTAATCAAGCAAATATGTCTAGTATTTTTACCCTACGTGTATCTAATCATTAGTGAATTTATACACTTTTTATGTTTTTTGTAGGGTGAATGAGAATACATGGAATGTGGAAGAAAAGTGATGAACAAAATGCATCAAAAGGAGTTAAAAAGAAGTTAGAATGATGGGAAAAGGCAGAAGAAAAATCTGCTCAAAGGGCACCATGGTCATCACCAAACCCTACATCATGGCCATGGCGATAAGCAACTCTGAGGCCACACCCTATGCCATGGTCAAGGCCATGACCGTGGCACCTTATTTCCCTAAAAAGTGAAGAAGACAGAAGAGGGCCACGATCATGGCATTTCAATGCCATGGTCATGGCCAAACCGTGAACAAAAGGAGTCTAGGTCATGGCCAAATGCCACAATCAACTTTTCCTAACTGAGAGGGGCTACGGTAATGGCTCAGGTCCAAGATGCAAGAGAGAGATTTTGACAAGTCAAGATAGGGATGTGGGGGACCAAGTGCACATCAAGGGGAATTTTTGATAGAAAAGTTGTAGGGTTTTGTGGGCATGCTAAGAGATATAAATTCTCCTAAAAATTACTCTTTTAGACACCATTTATCATTCGAGAACAATTTTATTCTCTTTTCTCTTTCATTTATTTTTGAAGAACGTTCTTAGGGTTTTAGGCATGAAGAGAAGAAGCTCTTGAGAGACCAAAGGATTCCTCTTGGAGAGGCTACCTCCACATCAATCACTTTTCTTTCTCTTCTTATTTGTATTCAGTGACAATGATTTATGTTTAATTTTCTTATTTATTTTGTTTCCCTTTGTTGTTGTAGCTTAAATCCATTGTTAGGACTTAGAGATGTAGATTCTTGATGACTATTTTCTATATCGATGAGTGTGTATTTTGTTTTAAGTTCTATATCATGTGTATGCCTTAAATTTGATTCAATGACTTATTTTTGGAAGAAATATTGTTATGTTTGATCACCATAATGATATTACTGATAAGTCTAGGTGAATGATCAAAAGATGAGGTTTAGATGAGGTCCACAAGCATTGAACTTACCTAGCTTAGGATAAACATATTCTTTGTAGGTAAGGTGTTCGATGAAATTCCTAAGATTCTTAAAGAGTCTAATTTAATTAGGTTTAACCAAAAAGATTGGCTTAATAAATGTAGATATAGTTTAAATGAACTCGAAAGAGCCTTTAGGTGAGTATAGTGGAGAGAACGCTCATAATCCCATAAACTCCCATTCGTTAACATAGTAAATAAGAGTTTTGGTCTAGTCTCGAAAGTCCTAACACTTGATCTATTATCGATTATCTCAGATCAACTTTCATTTTCACTTGCTTGCTTGATTAATTTAGGATTGTGTATATCAAAATATTAAAAAATCAAATCATGGAATTTATTGCTTTTTTTTTTACAGATTGATCACGTTTAGTGCTCGTTCCCATAGATTTGATAATCTTAAGAGTACTCTAAAGGTAAAACTACATCGACAACTGTATACTTGCGGTGCAGTCAATCAAGCACCATTTGTCATATACACTTTTTCCGCAAGCAATCATCTTTTTTCTCATCATTCCACCAAATCCAGACTTAACATCTCAAATATAGCATGATGCTTTCTTTTCATTAGCTTCTACCTAGAGTCAATATGTGGGTTAGCTTTCAAGCTTAGAATTAGGCAATTTTTGCATCATAAGTTCTTCATCTCGAGTTAAATATCCTTCTTTCCATCCTTTTTCATTGTTATATATTGGATCAGTGACAACCTCCTATAAGGTCTCAATAAGAATTTTATCTTCTTCTGCACTCCAATTTCTTTTATTTCTACTCCTTCCTCTAGTAATTTGGCTACCTTCTGCGGTTTTTCCATTTTTTGTACTCTCCATCCTATCATATTCATTTAATATCAATTAAAAAAAATTGTAAACTACAATTCACATTCATATCATGTCAAGAAAAAACGTAAAAGATAAAAAGGATTGTGCTATGTGTGATAATAAAAAATAAATTTGAACTATTGCAAATGTTTAATTAATAAATTACAAGGTAAATACAAAGAAGATTTGAACTGTTTGATAAATAATTAATAAAAGCCTATCACACATATTAAGAGGCAAAAATTCTTCGAGCTATTAGAGAATCCAATTTTATCAGGGTTGGCCATATGAATATTGCATAGCAGGAGTTGCTAATTCTTCGACAATTGGGCATCATAGCTATCCCTTCTAAGGCTGCTCCTTCTATTATCCCTGTTAGTTGGTGCCCAGCTTTGGGTTCTTGAATTAAAATAAACACGAATGGGACAACCATGGGATCACCTGGTATGGGGGGTGCAGGGGGTGTTTTGAACTTGTAGAGGATTTGTTATAGGATGTTTCGCCTTGCCTTTTGAAGTTGAATTGCATGCAATAATGTATGCCTTTAGGAAAGCTCATTCTTTTGGTTGGAATCGTATTTGGATTGAAAGTGACTAGTTATATGTGGTTAATTTACTGAAGGCAAGGAGTCTCGAAGTGCCTTGGAGGCTTCTGTCTGTCTGGTCTCATTGCCTGAACCAGCTGTCAAGTATGGAATATCTGATTGCTCATGTTTTCAGAGAGGGAAATACGGTGGCTGATAGGTTATCTAAGGAAGCACTACACGCTAGAGCTGAGCAATGGTGGTTTACTTTGCCGAGTTTCTGCGCCTCCTTAGTTGCATTTGATGGACAGGGCAGAGAGATTTTTCGCTTTGCTTAGTTGATTTCTGATTTTGTTTTTTCGCCCCGCTTCTGGGTTGTATCCGTATATCTTAACATTATTTTCTTTTTTTATTATCAATAAATTTGGGACCACGAAAAGAAGAGGTCGTAAGAAAAATGTCAATCTAGTTAAAATGTTTCTGTTACGGTCACTAATTTTTGAATTTCAGCCCTTTATTAAAAAAAAGAGGGTGAGTTTTATTTGCATGTTATGTGCAGTAAACAATAACTTTTTTGGTCATTATTTATGTGTTGTGGCTAGGATACATAAAAAGAATTGTCTTCAAATTCTATTTTCAGTTAATGGGTTGATTGAGCTAACACTATAAGTACACCCATGTGAAAGACAAAATTTGATGCTACCAGTTTAAGATAAAAGACAATTTTTTTTATAGAAAAGATCGACTCACACATGACCCGACTCAACTAAGTTGACTTTGAGTACGTGTGACATCACTTTTAAACAATTTAGCTAAATTAGCCTCCTCGAAGGACGATGGGGGCAAATTATAAATTTATAAATGAATAACCGGAAACAATGGGGGGATGAAACCCCTACATAATCAGATAAAAGACAAATTTAACACTGAAAGAAGGAACTATACATTGGTTAATTGATTCATGGAATGAACAAATTCATTTAGTAAATAAAAAGAACTGTATATTACTTGTCAAAATTAGTAAAGGAAGCTAGCTGAACATTTGTATCTGAATGAGCTAATATCAAAATTAACAGACATATGCTTCGAATTTTTGTCACAAAACTCTTACCTTATAAGTTTGGTTGATTGTTAATTCCAATTTTGAAAAGAAAGAAAGAAAGAAAAATATCATGAGACAGATTGTTCAAAAAAAAAGATTTGATTTTTTTTTACGCATGAAGAAGAAGAACATCGTTAAAAGAGAGAAAAGGAATAGATTAATTTTTCATGATACAGATTGCTAATTACTATGAAGAAGAAGATTGTTAAAAATAGATTTTCGTGAAGAATAAACACAAAGGAATTGTTAATATCGTGATAATATAAATAATAAAAAATGTTTGATTCTTACGCATGAAGAAGAAGATTGTAAAAAATAAAATAAAATAAATATATTGATTTTTACGGAGGTATAAGGTCGATTGAAAGAATTGAGAGGTGTTCGAGAAAGAAAAAAAAGTGATTATAGAGTAAGTATTATATGATTACTTGAGAGACTCCTTTATAATCAGATTACAAGGTTAGACGAGAATTTGATTTCTTATCAAAATGTGAATTAGGATGAGACCAGGGACGGAGGGAAGGGGGGGTCACGGGGTCCCGGAACGCCGCCTGCCGCCGGCGAGACCCCATATATGTAGTATGGGGTCTCGTCGGCGCTAGGAGTGCCCCCCTCAGGCCGGACTGGTTAGGCCTTAAGAAATGGTGACTGGAGGTTGAAGAAAGGGGCTGATTGGCTGCTTCTGTCTCTTTTTTTATAAGCCTGGGGCCTGAAACGGCGTCGTTTCAGGTCCCAGGTGTTTAATTATTTTTTCAACTGTGTGGACTAAAACGACGTCAGTTAAAAAAAAAATAAAAATAGAAGCAACCCATGTTTTTCGAAAGAAACCGTGACAGAAGCAACTTGAGCAACAAAGCAAGCCTCGACAGAGACGAGGGAGTCAGGGACCGACCGCCCACCAGGCCACCACCACACCACACCACGCCGCGTCCGTCGGTCTGTTCGCCAGAGAATGTAAGTTGAAGTTGAACACATAAACAATCTCTTGATTTTAAAAGTTTAAGTTGAAGTGATTTTTTAGGATTTGAAATATGTTTAGATATTTTGAAAACCTTTTGTGAAAGAAGAGGTAATTGGTAGCCATTTTCTGAAAGAAACCTTTAATCGTTCGAAATCTGTTGCATTTCTCTTTCCCTTTGAAAAGAAAAACTGATTTGGCTATATTGTTGAGTTTGTTACAGCTTTTGCTTGTCAAGCTGTGGCCAACATTGTTAAGTCTTCACTCAGTCCTGTTGGTCTAGACAAGGTAAACATCCCTCCGTGTTTGGTGGTGTCGATTGATTCTATTAGTGCTAGTTTTGTCAGGGTTAGAGGTTGAATTTGATAGCTAAAGTGTCCAAGTTATGAACGTCTTAGCAATGTATGTGATTCACCTTTATTGATTACTTCAGATGCTTGTGGATGATATTGGTGATGTGACGATTACTAATGATGGTGCCACGATTCTTAAGATGTTAGAAGTAGAACACCCTGCCGCCAAGGTGAGTGTTAGTGTGCTTGTTGCATATATTTTTGTCCAAGTGTTTTAATGGTGTTGTCTTGTTAATCTCATTTTGTATTTATTATGGTGAAGGTTCTTGTGGAATTGGCTGAGCTTCAAGACAAGGAAGTTGGAGATGGCACAACTTCTGTTGTTATTGTAGCTGCAGAGTTGCTCAAGGTAATTGCAACTGTTGTCTCATTGG